>JAEIII010040455.1:0-23168 GCA_018905755.1 Drosophila ohnishii | reverse complement strand
CCCAGAACCGCTTCCACAGTCCTTTCCCCCATAGTCCTTGCCATTGGTAAAAGAAAAAACCGCAGCTAGAAACGCTTCCCCCTCTCACACACCCTCACACTTCTTGGCTAATTTACATTTGACAAATGTTTTGCATGCTACAAAATTTTGCCACTGCTGCGACGACGACGACTACCACGACGACTGTTGTTCGTTAGTACCGCCGTAGCAGGACCCCCAGGATCCCGTCATGTCCTTGCCCCTTGGTGTTTTGTTAGCTGCATTTGTTTTCATTTGGTTTCTGCGCTGACATTGTTTACAGTTCAACTTGGTTGGAAATTAGTAAAAATCTCACACGAGAGCACCCAGCCACCAAAAAATAAAAAGGAGTACCACTAGCGAGAATCGAAAAAGACAAACAAAGTAGAAAGCGCACCGAAATTTTCCGAAAACTAATTTAAATGGATGTCGCTTGTGTATTCCAGGTACTGTGTGTGGTAAGCGATTAAGCACAGGGCGTTAAACAAACTCAATGGGAAGTTTAGTGTGATGAGGGCTTTAAAGTTGGAAATCTTGGGATTCTTTATGTTGAAAGCACTCAGTGCTTTCTATGCGAAATGCATAACAATTATTTGATATTTAAATAATTCTTTTAATGAGAGATCTTCTCCTGGAAAGACGTAAAGTATTTTCGTTCAAAAAATAATATATAAATCATAATTTTTCTATTGAAAAGTTATCTTAGCCAATCGAATAAGCTGGGTCCCGAGCTTCTTGCTGCATTCGCTGTAGGTTTTCCAACAATCAGCACCAGCTTTGCCCGCATCTCTGGCATGCAAGTATTTTTCGGGAATATTATCGAAAGATGGTCTGCAGGGAATAACATTAACACATGAAAAATGAAGAAATATAAACATAATACAAATTTTAAAAAGTATTAAACGCACACAAACACTGCATTTAGGATCTCACTGAAAATATTGCTGCTTTGAAAGGGGCGCTGGGAAATCTCACAGATAATCCTCAACAGGCAGGCTCCTGCCTTGCAACCAGCAAACCTGTTAAGTAAACATATTGATTCCTGATGACCAGAAATGACCCAATCACTCACCTCTCCAAGCCCGTTTCCACGACATCGTAAAGCCATACCCTAGTCTCGTCCTGGAGCAGCACTTGCTGGACCTCCTTGCGCCAGTGCCTGGCCGTGGACACAAATGTCGAGGTATTCCAGAAACTCCACCAATAAAGAGGCACTGGCGTTGGCACATATTGGGCCTGGTAGTTGAGGAAACCCCAAACGGACTCGACCGTGTCCTCCTCTTTGATGGGAAACGCAAAGCCAGCGACAATCTGGGAAAGAACAATTAGGTCTTCCGAATACCAAACTCGATGGATCGATGGCCACCAACCTTGTTGGTTCCACTGCCACTGAAGATGGCCAGGCGCTTCTGCCGACTCAGGCTCAAACTGGTACTGGAATTCCCCTCTGATGGGCCAACAACGAGAAGGAAAAGGAGGGGGAGGTGCAGGAGTAGCAGCGGATGCTGCGCGATGACAGGATTCAGGGCCAACTGTTTGCCGCTGGAGTGCATGGTCAACTAATTTTGCAGCCCGTGCAACTTGTGGCCGCAATGGGAAATTCAATTTTTAGTTTGCACAAGAAATTGACGGCAGAAGAATTCGCTTTGACCAGAGTTTTCCACTGAGGGAAAATGATTAAAGGGGAAATTTGGCAAAGAGCAATTTTAAATTATAAAAAATGGTATAGACAATTTAAAATATTTATGAAATTATAGAAAGCTTTAGTATCCTTTAAGGTAAACTATGTGTATATATGTATATGGTATATCTTATACTATTTCTTAACTTTTAATTACTTGATTATAAAAAATAACTAAAGTTTATTTTTAATCACTTAAACATCCTTCAATTTTCAAGTCTCTGTTAGAGAAACACTTCTCACAATCAGTGAAACGACATCTATCGAAAGTACCACTTGAGTCATAGCCATCATTCCTCCAATGGCCTGTTGGACATTGTGAGTTGGCCAGAAAGCAATCGCTCCTGATCAGGACATAACATCGGACATCTGCGTTTATCTCGATGCAGTCAACACCTGGCTTTGCAGCCTTTGATTGCCATCCCCTTGGCCAGGATACGAAGCCCTAGGTTTTGGCGGAGCTTTTTTCTTTCCACGGGCAGTAAATTGATTGGTGTCGCCAATTCCAATTCTTAAATGGTTACAGCTTGACAGTACTCGAAACTATTAGAACAAAAGCCATAAAGCATTATAATATTACAAAAAAAATAAATAAATAAAACCTAATGAATACAATAAATCTAAACATATTAATGAATCAATATTGTCTTATAACTTTCGAAAGCTATAAAAGCAACAAGCTGCAACATTAAGCTTAAAATTAAATACAACTCAATCAAACAGAGCGTTAAAATAAATATGAATGCTTTTAATCCATCTGAAAGCTGAAGAGCTTAAAATATATCCGATATTAAGTACTTCAGCCTGATCTACTGTCGCCCAATTTATTCAGAATGCACTGAAGATAATTTATGGCAGCCGCTGGCGACAGCAATCACTACCTAAATGCAGTTATTTAACAATCTGTTATCGGGCCAATTACATCGCATTTAATAGGTTGTTATGGATACAGAAAAAAACGAACCCATTTAGTATTTCCGCTTGAGACTGGATATTGGATATTTGATATTGGTTACGAATGAATCTGGCCAAAAGCGGAGTATTTAGCACCTTTCAAAGAGCACTTGAAATGACACAAAAACGAGTTAACGACACTCAATTGGGTGCTAATTGTACAATTAAACTTTGGGCCAGAATCGGAGCGATGCGTTCCCAGAAGCGTCGCGGTCCGAGCGGCATCAGTTCGGTTTGGACAGCTAATGGCATCGACATATCGTAAAATAAAAAAAAAAAAAGTGCAGATCCGAAACGAAATCGGTCCCAATCGAAAAGCCCAATTCGCCAGGCTCCTCCTCGCCCATCTCTAATGGTAATTATCTGGACCATAAATTCGCGCTCGATTCCATTCCGCCAGAATGGCAGTGTTTTAATTGTAGAGCCCATGAGCGGGTCCGGTCCGGGTTTGGTCCATCCTCCCTCCGTTTGGGCCATCTCTCGCGCCTCGAATGTTGTTGAAAATTGCATTAATTTAACGCATGATTGGCAGAGCCAGCGAATGGAAGCGTCACAGCTAAAGTGAAATTATGCAAATTTCGTAGCTGCTTTTTTGGATGGGAGTGTGGGGTGTATACGAGCAATCGGAATGTTCGATTGCTCAATTACACTAACGAACAAAAAGGTGTACTAAAGAGAGTTTCAGTTACTGATAAAATAAAGTACATTTACCAATTACCACATTCAATGGCCAATTAAATAATATCTCAAATAATATTTACACTCATTCCTAAACCAATTACCAATATTGGCTATATTCTTATGGCCATATTTTATTAATTTTGTGCCCACTTTCGTATGTCCTTGCTGATTAGTGTTGACCAAGCGACTTTTGCTGTCTTCCATTAAGGAAAAATGGTAAAAACAATCAAAGTAATTGGATGTGCTGGACTCGGCGCTATACTTATCCTCCTGCTGCCACTATGCCTGCTCCGTACTGAAAGGCCGTCGAACGGTAATGGCTCCCACCCACTGGCCACCAGTTCCGCTACTCCTTCTTCTCCTCCTCCTCCTCCGCTTGAAACGACAACGGAGTCAATGAGACGACTGCACCGCCAGAAGCGCTACCTGCTCTTCCCGGAGGGCTCCTCCTTTCAGCTGGTGTTCGACATCATCATCCCCATCATAGACTACACCAACTACGCCATCCTGGGCATCACCTGCTCCGTGGCCTGGGAGCTGCCCAGTAAGCCGCCCAGCGAGCTGATTGAAAACGTGCTCACTCGGATCAACGACGGCACCATCGGCACTGTCCGCCGGAACGGCAGCGCCCCCGATCCCGAACCAGACACTCCGCAGCCTCCGTCGCAGCCTCAGTCCCAGTCCCAGTTCCAGACTCAGCCTCCCCAGCAGCTGGGCTACGGGAGCCCTGTTAATTGGCAGGCAGTCCACGCACCGCCAGCGAATCCATCGGCATATGCGGCCAATGACCATGGCCGCCATTCGTACTACACGAATGTCCAGCGACATATCCCCGACGCATTCCCATATGCAAATGCGAATGCGAATGCGGATGCAAATGCGAGTGGACAGCAGCGACAGGCGCCGATGCCTGCTAATTGGGATGCGCGGCAGTCGGTGGGAAGGTGGCAGCAAAAGGAGATGGGAGCGGTAGCAGGAACGGGATTGGGTGTGGACAACTGGTGGACGCGAAACGGACAAAGGGTGCAGCAGAACTGGCGTGAAAAGCAGCGCATGTGGGGCCCTTCAAAGTGGAAGTAAGTGTAACTTTACCTTTGTCTGGAGCTCACAAAAACCTTTCTCACTTTGCTTAAAGGCATTCTGAATGAATTTGTTTAAAATTTATTACATATTTCGCTAAAATTCAATAAATTTATATCTGCTTCTAAAATTCCTTATTTTTAACAAGCTTTAAAACTAACTCAATAAAATCCCCATTTACAGTTCCGGTTATACCCAGCGTCCGCGGCAAATACTACAGTCCAAGCCCAAGCATCATATATATCCTGTTTTTGCCAGACGCAGGAGACGAAGAAGTCTGGAACAGCAAGAGGATTTGCACTTTGAGCGTTTTCACCTGCAGCAGCACCTCAGCTCCCGCCAATTACTCCTCGGCAAGATTGAGCGCCTGTACAAATCGTGAGTCCTTTCCGGTTTACTTAAATCGTTTGACCCCCTTCTGAATCGGGGAATTTCATCCCCCTTAGGCGACGACTGAATGGCACCTCCTGCGTGCAGCGAGCTCTCTGCGAATCCGCCCAAAGGCAGCAAAGGATTGAGAACGAGCCTCAGAGCTTTATAATGGAGCTCCTCTCGGCCATCTTTCAGCTGCCCAGCAGCGAGGACATCAGCGAGCCTGCGGACCTGGAGCTTATGATGTCACCACACTATCTGGAGGCCCACGGGCAGAAGGGAAACTGCCGCCAGCTGTACAGTGACTGCAGTCACACATTTTGGTCTGAATAAAAACTTAAAAATAAGATAATAAAAGTATAAAATAAATAACTTATAAATAATTAAATTTTCTTAAGTGAATCTCCTACCTGAATCCTTTCTAACTAGTCGCATTTTGGGGAGCCAGATTATACAAAAGTCATTTGGAAGTTAGTTCGCCTGCAGCTCTAAAAGCATTCCGTTCCTGCATTCAAGTTTATCCCAAGAAAAACTGCGACTAGTGATCACATTACTTCAACTTGAATTCCCCAGAAGCAGCTTCTGGGGATGGAAGTGTGCCACTTTTCAGATGGCAGAAGGGAAAACAAGTTGGGAGCGTGAAAAAGTAATTTGAACCTTTAAGTAGACCAATGAGCTCACGAAGCAAAGACGAAGACGGAAAGGCTCTGCTCTACAAGACAAACTACTTGCCGGAACACAAAAGACGAAAAGTGTGAAAACTAATGAAAGACAAAAGGGGGGAGCAAAAGAAATTTAACGAACGAAGCTCAAACTCAAACTGGAAACTTTCTGCTGGCCACTCACAATTAACAGCCACGGCTGAAGTTCTCCAGCCAGACCATGGACCATAGAACGCTTCTGTTCCGTTTCTACGCGATACTTTGGCAGACAGTTGGCGTATGGACAACGCTTCGACCGCAACTACGAGAAATGTCGAGCCGGAAAAAAAGGAGAACCTGCAGCAAGAAGAAGGAAAATTCCCCAGTAGGTAATTGCTGGCTGATGGCAGCTCTGATGCTGCTCCTCCTCGGCCTGGCCAACGCACTGAAGGCTGGGGAATCCATCGAGCTGGGAGCGGCAGCTGGCAGCCGGCCATCACTGAACATAAACAATGAGGACAGCTCCAGCCTGGAGCAGCTCATCGAGATGCGGCTGAATGAGTCGGCATCCTCATCCGTCCAGGGCAGGCAGTCGGAAGAGCTGTTGTCCAGGAAACGACGCTATTTGGTATTTCCGGAGGGCAGCTCCTTTCAGATGGGTAAGTCATTCCTGTCACAGCTCAGGGGCGTTGCTTAAAGAGGGGGTAGAGTTTCGGTTCACAAGAAAAAGTTTATTAATTGAAAGTTTTAGGAGATATTCTGGTGGTATAAAAATAAGAGCATTTTTTGTTCTTAAGAAACCCCTCTTGGAAGCAGCCACTGCCTCTCAGGCCATGCAAATCACTCTCGCCTTACTTATCTTATCCTCTTCCGTTTAGTGTACGACGAAATCGTGGGTGTGGTTGACCACACCAACTACTTGATTCTGGGCATCACGGTGGCTCTGGCCTGGGAGCTGCCCAGCAAGCCACCCAGCGAGGAGCTGGACGACCTGCTCACCAAGCTGGAGGACGGAACCCTGGACATCAGTCGCAACGATACCGTGTCAAACATAACCTATGTGGACGACGCCTCCGCAGCGCCCACAACCAGTCCGCCCCCTGTCTACAGGCCCAACTACATTAATTTGTCCAGTTTCGGGAGTGGGAGTGGGTCTGGGAGTGGCAGCAATTCCTACTACAGCTCAAACCCCGTCTTCCGGACGCCGATGCATCCGTCGCACCAATATGCGGACAGTTATTACAGCCGCCCGAAGGGTGGCAGGCGCAAGGACAATCACTACTACTACAGCCACCAGGGGCTAAGTGCGAGCAATCCGTTTACCAAGTGGTCCAGGCCCCACTACTCGCCTGCCCAGAACTCACGATATCCGTACTGGGCGCTCCACTCAAGGTAAGGAGGAATTTAATAATAAAATTTATAAAAAATACACCAAGCTTACATTAAATTATATATAATTTACAGAGTTAAAGACCGCTATTATGGTTATCAGAGCCAACAGGCGGCTCCGCCAGTGGCGCAACGTCGTCAGGATACCACCTCTAGCACCACGACCACTACCAGAAGACCCACTCGCCCGCCGGCACCACGTCGCCATCACATATATCCGGTGTTTGGCAAGCGCAGCATTCCGGATGCAGCCAATCCCCACAAGCGTCAACGCCGCAGCGGAGTGGCCACCGAGCACGAGGACAAGATAAGCAGGCTGGAGCAGCTCCAGATCAAGCATCATCGCCAGAGTCGACAGGCGCTGTACGAGCGCGTGGAGAAGTATCTGGATAAGTAAGTGCAGGGTCAAATGACATCCGACTTCAAAGGATATGGCTTCTTATCCTGTTTTAATTATGTAAAGTGTTTGACAAGAATACTGAAGGGTGAAGTATGAGCTTAAGAAAATATAAAATACACAATTATTAAGTTATTAAGGATATTCAATTGATACTGAAGACGAAATTTCTCAGCAGGAAGTGTAACTTCAAATAAATGTAACAAATTAATTAATTCACTGCCCTAATTAGCACCAAAAATACCATTTTAGTTCGTACTAATGATGTTATTTTTCCCCACAGACGCGGTCACCATGGTCGCCACTGCGTTCTGCGTACCCTCTGCGAAACGGGCCAGAAATCGGCGGAGGAGGAGCCCGGCACCTTTGTTGGCGAACTGATGCGAGCGGTGTTCACCATCCCGGAAGCCCTAGACAACGAGCCCGTCGCCTATCGCGACACCCACTATGACAAGGCTCACGCCTCCAAGCAGGACTGCGCCGCCCTCTACCCGGAGTGCAAGCAGTCCATGTGGCAGGCCCAGTTCGTCCAATAAACCCGAGTCCCTTCGAAAATGCGTTTTTTATTACAAATTTAATTCCATTTGCCGCCACCGATAAGCCAGGCCAGAAGGTTGAGCTTGCAGGAGTCCCGAAACTGACGGTCACAGTCATCCGCTTCCATGTGCATGATGCGGGAGTAGTCATCCTCCACGCCGGATAAGGTGGGCAGGCTATGGAATGGGGGAGGAAGATATATCTCAAATTGTTTTCAACTAAAAACGATAACTCTTTACTTACGTAAAAACCAACCGCACAATATCCTGAATCATCGAATATCCTCTGGGAAGAAGCAGACGTTTGCTATCACAAATGGCTCTCAGGACACAAGCCTTGGCATCGATTCCCAGCCTACAAAAGAGATGATAACTATCACAAACATTTAAAAAATAAAAAAAGTTATCTTTACAGCTTGCTAAAGCCATCAAAGTGCTCGAACAATTGCCTGCGATCCCGGTGGCCATTGTAATGCCGCGAGTCGTGGACATGCTCTAGTTCCGGATAGTGTGCTGGCTCATTTAGCGCCATGTCGGGATCATACGGATCATCGTACTCCCGCGACACAGACCTCACATCCTCGTAGGGCTCCACCTCAGGATCGTAGTACTCCCCTTCAGCCGTTCTGTACCAGCGCTTCGACCACTTCGGCGACGCCGTTGTCCACTTGCTCCATCTGCCAGGTTGACTGTACTTCTGATAGTTGTGCTTAGCCGGTGACCACATTTCCTGATATCGATTGCCATACTTCGACCATTGAGCCCACTTGGCAGGATCAGCATACGATGATGGCTTCGGGGGCCTCACATCAATACGATGGTGGAGCCTCATCGGATTGGGTTTCTTTAGGGGCGTGGCCTTAAAGCGCCAATTGGTGCCCGGTATCCAGACATAGGTGGGTTCCGTTGTGGTTTTTGGTTTCTCCGTGGTCGTAGTCCTTTGGCGATATCGCTTAGGGTAGACATCCTCGCGCTTTGTGGGCACTGGATAGTAACAGGCCTGCTCGATGTTCATGTTCACACCTCTGGGATAGGCCGAGATGAGGCCTTTGCTGAGCTGTCCAGTAAACTTCAAATTGGAACCAGGTGGAAAAAGTACAAAGCGCTTCCGCCGAGAGAATACCCGTTCCAGCACATGGTTTAGTTCTGTATGATTGGACTCCACTTGGAGCAGTCCAAAGCTGAAGAGGATCAACAGACTTAGACGCATGGCAGACAAGTACTGATTGAGGCGTCAAGAACGAGTATCGGATGAGTTTCAATTGAATTGAATTGTGGTTTACTGGTGAGTGCTAATTGCACAGCCAACAATTGAAGAACTGAATTGAATAGAAGATTAAATTAAATATGTCACGAAGGGGTGGATACCGTTGACTAGACCTTAAACTTTGAAAAGCAAATAAAAAACAATAAGAACCTTCGCCTATAATTAAATAGCTTTCTCCTGGCTTATCAAATATCATTAAAGTAGGTCATGGCATATCTGAAGATGTTTTTCTATAACTAATATAACAAGTATAAATTAAATAAAAGGCACAACATAATATATATTTCTTATTTAATACTTTTATTCCACTCTTCCACTTAGCAACCAAATCAACAAATTCATATTACAATTGCTTTTCAATTCAGAGGCACAATCATCTGCTTCTCTGTCCATAATGCGAGTATATTCATCCTCCAAGCCGTCCAAACGGGGCATACTATATTAACAAATTGTAGATAAATGTTAATTAATTAGTTTAAAAATTAAATAAAACAAAACTTACGTAAAAACCACACGCAGCATATCCTGCAACATGGAGTACCCAGGCGGCAACAGCAAGCGCTTGCTATCACAGATGGTTCGCAAAATACAAGACTTGACATCGATGCCAAGACTAAAATAAAATCAATATCAGATTAAAAATTAATTAAATTCAAATAATTAAAAATCAATATAAAATAAACCCACAGTGAACTCAGCTTGGTGAAGCGATCAAACAGTGATCGGCGATCGCGATGTCCATAGTAATGGTGGGACTGCCAGGCTTTACTGTAGTTCCTCCACTTTGGTGACGCTGTAGTCCATTTCGACCATTTCGCCTTAGTTTGATCTAACTCTTTCCACTTGTTCCACTTCTGTTCCTTGTTCCACTGCTGCCATTTGTAGGGATTCCCATAACTATCATCATCAATGCGATGGGTCTTTGGCGGCGGCTGCCTCCACTTGGGCTTGGGCAGAGTCTGGGCCTTGAAGCGCCAATCGGTGCCGGGTATATAGACAATCGTATCCGGTAGCTTCTCCGGCTTCTTGGTAGTGGTCTTTGGCAAAAACCTCTTTGGATAAATATCATCAACAACACCCGGCACTGGAAAGTAGACCGCCTCCTCCAAGACAAAGGATATTCCCTTGGGATACGTTGCCAGCAGGCCGGTGGCAAAGGAGCAGGTGAACTTTACAAACGATCCAGGTGGAAATAGAACCGCTCTTCTTCTCCGACTAAAAGCTCTAGCCGCTGCACCTCTAAGCTGGGAAAAACCTTGATTTTCTCCCAAACTTGGCCAAAAAGCAGCAAGCAGCATCAGAACGATAAAGATTGTGGCTCGCAGCATCTTGACCAACTGAAAAGAACCAAATAATCGGGGCAGTGCTCAGGGCTAGCCAGATATTCCGTCGGCGCCAACCGATTGCCTAAATATTTACACAAAAACTGATTGACATCTTGATTTATTTACGGTGTCCATTAACCTACCAACCCAATTTACGCAGCATTTGTAGGAGTTGAAGTCAGTTCTTTAGGTACTTTGGCTGGCTCAAGACGACAGACGGACTCAAAATGAAGACCAGCTGGCTGGGAGTCGGAATTCTAACCATTCTTCTATCCCATCACTCGGAGGCCCTGCTATGGCCAGCTTCGTCCAATTTGGGAGTAGGTTTTGTTTATAATTTTAATTTCTATAAAGTAATTAATAACTTTCCCTCTAGCTGACCGTTTCGGTGTCCACACCCATTGCTGAACTCTTTCCCGAGCGCCGCATTTTGATAGATTGGTGTTTCGCCATATCCTACAATTATCCCTACAACTTGACCGAGTTCTATAGCATACCCATCTGGCCGGGATTTGCCAACTATAAAGCAAAACGGGAACTTACCCCACGGATGGAACTAACAGATGAGAACTTTTACAGCAAATATGGACATGATTCGGGAACTGGCAGGCATCCCAAGGATTTCTCGGCTGCCGAACTCTATGCCTTCCTTGAGGATACTTTGGCCGGCTATGGTTTCCACGAAACTTGCCTTTTGCGGAGTGTTTGCGAGTTGGCTCAACATCCTTTCGATGACAACCACCAGCACATGCTCAGCGATATTGTAACCTTTATACTGAGGTGGGTTTTTACCATTATTTATTCAATCGAAAATGCTAACAAAACCTCTTTTTCAGTCCCTCCCAACACGAGGGTTTCCTCGATAACGAAAATGTTTACAGACAAGCCTACGAACAGGCGGAGCAGGATGGTTTTCTGGGTAGAGACTGCCGGAGATTGTACTCCCACTGCCACCACGACCTATTACAGCTTATGAGTCAAGTCATATTTCACTAGAATAAAAATAAAATAAATTATAAAATAAAAACAAAAGAAATAGGCCTACATGACAATGTCTGTGCGTTTCATTAGCAGCTTAAGGTAGCCTCTAATTAACGCAATGCCTTGCCAGGTGGAGTTTCAACCGAAACACTGTCCAGTCTGCGTCACTTCAGAATGAGTCTCAGTCGCGTCTACTTGATCGGCGCTGTGCTATCGCTGTGGAGCCTTTCCATCAGTCGAGCCGAGTTCCCTCTGCTCTTTCCGGCCTCCTCAGTTTACCAGATCACCTCCTCACTGTCGGTGCCCGTGGTGATTCCAGATCGCAAGCTCTTCTGGGACTGGGGTCTCCAGATGAACTATGCCTTGCCAGCTCAGCCCTCTTCTTTTTACGCAGCCACCATTTGGCCAGATGAGTTCTCCCGACGGGGCAAGCGTCAGCTAAGGAATGAGACGGCAAAGTACTTGCCGAGAGGTGGAGGAGGAGGAGTGACTTCGATGCATCCAAGTGATTTTACAGCCGGAGAGCTCTACGAGAGTCTGGAAAGCATGTTGGCCCGGTATGGTTTCGATGAGACTTGCTTGCTGCGCAGTGTTTGCGAGTTGGCAAGACATCCTTTTAAGGATACAGAGAACAACATGCTCACCGCCTTGCTGACCTTCACACTCACGTGAGTCGTATATTAAACTAGTATTTCAATTTTTTAATAATATATACATATAATGCTACTCTTGTGCATTTTATATTTTTTAAAAGTAAATATGACAATTTCTTATAAATTATATGGAAATTCAAGTAGAAATATTTATTCTTATAAACCATATAAAAACTCATGAATATTCAATTACAGACCCTCTTTGCATGAAGCCTTCGCCCCTGGAGAAACCATATACCGCGAGGTGTACGAGCAGGCCGAGCAACAGGGATTCCTTGGCGAGGATTGCTCTCGTCTATATCCAAATTGCCCAATGGACTTCCTAAGCGGCATCAGCAGCCTATTAAGCTAGCACAACTTTATTTAATTATATCCCATCCATCCACATAAGGATATTAAAATCTCTTAAAAATTCTGGACCAGAGCTCTGAGAATTTATAGGTGTGTGGAGATATTCAGCAATCACTTGAATGCTTTGAATTCAATGAAAATTATCTCCGATGATGACCTTATCCTGCCCCAATGAATATATACACAAACATTTGACTGCAACCGTATTTATTTCATCTAACGAGTCGGGTGGCCAGGTTTATAATGTCTATTTCACAGCTGGGATAAGATAAATGGCATTGGCCTCCGAAGAAGCCAATCTGCTCCGCTCGCTCGTATTTGTCCCGATAGAGCTGCTCGTCCTCGGCAAAGCCTTCATGTTGGGAGGGTCTAAAAGTGGACAAATAAATGTATTTACCAGCAAAAAGAATGTGATATTTCAAGGAAATTATATAATTATATTTGTAATTTATAACTATATAATGTAGAAAATAAATAAAAAATTAAAACAATAAGCTAATTTTGTGTATCTAAGACTTCTTTAGCTTACGTGAGCAGAAATGTGATGACCTGGGTCACCATTCCATAGAAATGATCCTTGGCAAAGGGATGCAGGGCCAGCTCGCAGACGCTGCGCAGCAGACAGGTCCTGTGAAATCCATATGTCTCCAGCATGTGCTCAAGGCCCGAGTACAGCTGTCCGGCCGTGAAATCACCCGGATGCATGCCATCCTCCAGCTCCAACTGATGCTTTTGCTGCTGCTGATTCGCATCCAAGCCATTGTCCTCAAGCTGACGCTTCTGTCTTCGCGCCAGCTCATCTGCCCAGATGGTGGCGTTGTAGAAGGCTGAGACCGTTGCCGGCAGGTTGTAGTTCATCTGGAAGCCCATGTCCACGAAGACCTTTGTGCGGGTGGGCAGATCACATGGTATCGAGACCGACGAGGTCAGCTGGAGCACCGTGGAGGCCGGATAGAGCAATAGTCCCCGGATCGGGTCAATCAGACTGACCAGCAGCAGTAGCAGCAGCAGCAGCAAATACTTTCCTACGTTCTGGTTCTTTGGACAATGCATGGCGATGTGATCCACTTGGAAAACACGAATAAAGCCACCCAAAATCTAGCTCTAGCCATTGTCTATTTGGGGATTAATTAAGGCAGGCTCTAAATAAACGGATCAACGACCAGCGACAGATGCGTGAGCAGCAATTAGAACGGTCCACGAGACAGCTCGG
This sequence comes from Drosophila ohnishii, assembly GCA_018905755.1. Taxonomy (NCBI): domain Eukaryota; kingdom Metazoa; phylum Arthropoda; class Insecta; order Diptera; family Drosophilidae; genus Drosophila; species Drosophila ohnishii. The sequence continues at coordinate 9,629 of JAEIII010040455.1, read as the reverse complement.
AAACTGGAGCGCATGCTCCATCATCCAGATTCGGTAGGCAGCGTGATCTGGCCAATCAACCAGTGCGTGTATTCTACTCTTGGAGAAGATTTCAATCCGTGCACTCATTAGTGGGAACTATACTTGTGAGCACACTGAGAAAAACACAAGAATTATTAGAAGAAATTAAAGAAAAGAAATTAAATAGATAAAATTTGTATTAAGAAAACATGGAACTGATAATTAATAGAGAGAAAAATATTATTATTTACATAAATAATTAAATTGAAACCTTAGGAAAATATTTCCTGTGTACCATTTCCCCACAGAAAAATGTAAATTTCTTCAGTAAACAAATATTGCGTTGGTTGTCTTTCGTGGCTTCGATCCGAGTTTAAACAATGCCGGATTAGTAAGCACTGCACACGAAAACAAACAAGATGGTCCAGAGGGTTCTTGCCTGGCTCTTGCTGCTCCTAACGGCGATTTCCACCATCGTTCTGGTGGCGAGTCACACCAAAGCTAATTATAGTCCGTATGGAAGTGGTAACAGCACTAGTCTGGGCCACAGTAATACCCCATTGAGTCGCTCCAAGCGATTGGCCATCTTTAATGGCCAGGGAATTGTCAAGGTGTGATCATTAGATTCTCTTGAAAACCCATTTCCTTAATCGCATTCTAAACCACAGCTTGTACCCAGCTTAGCTTATCCGGTGAAGCAGACCGACAAGGAGCAGTCCTTCTGGTGGTTCTTCAATTTTCAGGGTCAGTGGATTCCCACCACCATTCCCATTTACTGGTGGAGCTTTTGGAACACCACCGCCTTTGTGTCTACCGCTCGTGAGTGGCGCAAGGATATGAAGTTGAAGCTCACGCACGACGAGGCCCGATCCTGGGTCTATAATGCCATCGAAGTGGGCATGGAACAGTGAGTATTTTAGAAAAATATATATTTTGTTTATATATTTTTTGGTTATTAACAGGTTAGACAGGGAGAACGGAGCCACCTGCCTGCTAAGAAGTATCTGCGAGATCTCCCAGAAGCCCTTCCAGAGCAGCAATATTTTCAGCGAGATTGTTAACGCGGTGCTAGTGTAAGTGTAACTCCTGTTTATTATTTGTCTATATATTTATTTAATAAATTTAAAGGCCGAGCCTGGATAATGTGGCCGAAAAGTACCTGCACGCTCGGAACGCGGGACGTGGCGGAGCCGACTGCGAACGGACCTACAGTGACTGCAACCCTTTGCTATGGATTCTAGTCAAAAACATGGCCAAGAATCCTTTTTGATTGGACTATGGGAAGCACTCGGAATCGTTTTATTCACCGAAAACAATAAATGTTAATTTTTTTATATTTTGGGTGTATTGCGCAAATCACTTCCTTAGCTTTCGGGCTGCCTCTTGCCGGTATCGCTCCCAAACTTCGCAAAGCATAGGCGTTCTCAGGCAGAAACACTCTACAGCGGGAGCGGGTCTGATCTTGGGGTGATTGCACTCTGAGTACGAGGGATAGGGAGCCAGAGGCTTCACACAGTCGGAGAGCCCACGACCAGGCTTGCAGTGTGGCGGTCTGCGGCCCTCTCGATGACAGCGCCGGGCGAGTTTGGGACAATCGCCTTCACTCTTGGGTGGGCATGGCTGTGGGCAGGCAGTTGGGGGCCTTGCAGAGGGCTTTCGTCGCTTGATCGGCGCTGGCTTGGCCTTCGCGTAGCAGCAGATCTTCTTCGGCTTGATCTGAATGGGCGGGCAGGCCACCCAGGTCTGCCAGTATTTCCGCTTGGCCTTGTCAGACTCCACATAGTAGATGTCGTCGAAGCGCGGGTTAAATGGGCAGTGAAGATCGTCTGGCTCACAAAATGGGTTCAGCCACATAGATGGCGGCCTGGTGACCTTCTTCTTCTCCTCCTTCTTTGCCACTATTAACTCGGGCTTACCGCAAGGGAACTTTGCGAATTTTTTGGGACATTTGTCCTCGCCCTTCTTCTGGCAACCAGACTTGTAACGGACACACCTGCCCATGACACTGTGAATGCGCGGAGACCGGAGGAGTCCGTGGGCCAAATTCAATTTAAATACCATTTTGTTTTAGTGAAAATGATTGCGTTTGACCAAAACTGAAATTTTGGGTTGGAAATTTTGATCCGGTTAATTTTGAATGGAAATACTGGATGCGAAAACCGACAATCCAGCTCCGAAGCGAACTGAAAGAGTACTGAAAATTTTAAGTTACCCCCTGAGCTACCAAAATGACACAAGGAGACACTTCGATCCAAAAGTTTACTTGGTTCAAATTTTTTGGGCACTCGGTGTAAGGAAATCCAGCACCTTGTAGGGACAACTGGGGGCGTAGAACCGAGCGCAATCCCGGACATCCATGCGATGCCTGTACTTTTTGTCGGCTATCTCTTCGGGCACTCTGAAAAAAGACTCGTCAATGCTGTTCCTATATTTTGGAAGGTTCTTTCACTTACGTCAGCACAATTCGCACTAGATCATCCATTAGGAAGCCCTGATCGTGGCCTGCATTAAGTCTAGCTCGAAGCTCGCACATGGCTCTCTTGATACACGACCTGAGGTCCAACTGGAAACTGAGGAGAAGGTTAAAATACCTTTCAATAACTGTATGGTGTAATTGATATATCTTACACTTTTCCCAGGGCTTCGAACTGATCGAATATTTCTCTGCGCTCCCTGTATCCACGATTTAGCTTCCAGCTAGGAACTTGGGCCCACGATTCGTAGACCTCTTCTTCGGGTTGATATGCATTCTCACGAGGGGCAGGCGATGATAGATACCAGGGAGTTTGGTAAAATGAATCTCTATTGAAGGTAGGGCTAAAACATTCAAATTTAAATATGTTTTTTTACCACTGAGAGATATAAGCTTCACCTGGCATAAGAAGTAGTTCTGTAGGGTTCCCAAGGGTTGGTTTTGCCTTGGTAAAATGAATCTCTATTTAGAAATAATATCTTTAATTAAAAGCATCTATAATTGGTTATTATAAAGCATACCTGGCCTTAGAAGTTGCCTTGTAAGGTCCCCAGTAGTTCGATTGGGTTTGGTATAATGAATCCCTATTAAGAAAGAGAAAGTGAAATGTTGCTTAAGTCCTCCAAGATAAAGTAATCTATAATTTACCTGGCATAAGATGCTGTTTTAGAAGGAGTTTCATATGAATAATAGCTCACAGGTCTTCGATAGTAAGACCAATCCCATCGGCGTTTCGGTGTGGGTTGGGGCTTCAATCTCTTTAGGATCTTGGGCTGCCAACCCTCAACAGTGTCGGGCAATGGAACGTACATATCAAACTCAAGACTATACTGAAGACCACTGGGTCGACCGCCGACAATGATTTTTGTTAGGGCGGCCGTCAGCAAAATAGAAGCCTTGTCCGGAAAGACTAAGCCTCGCACCCGTCGCGAGAGCAAGCGTTCCTGCAGCACCCCAGGGCCCTTGGCCATATGTGTGCGGTTTCCCTGTACCGCTGTGATGGCTCCGAACCAAAGAATTACCCAGACAGTGGACCACATGCCGTCGCTCCAAGAACTAAACTGATCGGAGTGCCAGGTACTAGACGCAGAAAATTAACGCCCAGGGGAGTTAAGTGCGCTAATTGAGACAGGTGAGATGTAAGTCCGAGGCGATCGAGTGGGCCTTGAGCCGTTCCAAGCTTACATGTCACATAGGACCCAATGGAACGGTTTCACTTTATCAGTAGCAGAGCTAGGCTCCATTTAGGCATTTCAACCGAATTGAATTTTAGACTTACATACTTTTTAAATATATCATAATGGTGAACATTCAAGGCAACACCCGGATGATGGTTAACCGCTACATCGAGCTCCTCCGAGCCCGCATTCAGTGTGCTCCAACGCGTCACATCGCAGAGCGGCATCGACGCGTGCCATACAAGCGGGGTCATTACTCTGAGCAGGCGGTCAAGGAGCGGGAGAAGGCGGATAGTTACCATAAGAACAAGCGGCGCTCCATGTGGGAGCAGACCGAATCCTACGGCGGACGATTCTCAAAACCAGAGAATCATAAACCCGTGGATAGCAATCAGTATCGGCCCAAAAAGCTGGAGCAACGCAGATACAACTGCACCTGGAACGATTTCCCAGAGAAAGTAGTGGAAAAGCAGTGCAACCCTCACACTCCGCCGTTAGAGGAGGAGGCACCGAAGCGGCGTAGAACTCCGGTAAGAATTAAAATAGTTGTTCAAGATATTTAAGTATATATATACTTTTTGTTTGTTACCAAAGGGAGATCGCCCTAACACTGCCAGGCCCTTCGACGACGAGGCAGCTGCCTTCATCAACCAGTGGGACAGTAACACTGCCATGATCAATCGGAACAAGTATGTGCGATCCACTGACTCCTGCCCATCGCCATTGGTGAATCGTGATTTTGAGTGTGTACTGCCAGACCGGAAGCGGATGTTTCACTACTAGTCCGGCTTTTTGAACGCCTGTAGAAGCACAACGTGTTAGTTCAGAAAACATGCCATGTTCAAGAATCGAAATTGTATCAAGTGTACCTCAAAGTCCAGACTTTCAATAAATCTACCATGAATAATTAATATTAGTTTATTGTATTATTATATAGTTGATTTTCAAAAATAACATGAATTTAAACTTTGCTACTCTCAGTGTGGCCAAACATGTGGTATATTTTTATATTCAAGGTACTGCCACACTTCCTTAATTGTTTTGTTTACTTCTTCGGCGGTTCAATTTTTAATTGATTTTGCGGCATGGCGCTGCTCAGAAAAGGGACAAACGGCTTGTTTGGAGGCTTCCGACGCTTCGCCAGCAGCGGTTGCACCATCTACAGCTTGAGTTCCGGCCATGTCAAGTGCGGCGTTTCCGTGATACGGGTCTCTGGGCCGCAGACAAAGAAGGCGCTCCGGGCCATTGTGGCCAATAAAGAGTACGAGCCAAAGGCAAGTTAATTAAATATATCAAAATATATATACATTAAATATCGTGATTATATATAATAATCAGCAAGATAAGCCAGGAGGTCGAAGTTGGGCATAAGCTTTCAGGCACATTAATGAAGATCTGAAAAAGTTCATAAAATTATTCTTACAATTTTAATATCGTAACAAATGGCATTGTGCCAAAATTAAGGCATTTTGGTTTGCTGATTATAAATATATAATTGATGGCTTGCTATCTCAATAAATCCAAACAATATTAACCAGTTAAAAATAGTACAAATTAAGAGAAACCTAGAAAAGGTCGCTAATTGACGATAAAATGTTTCTTCAGCTCGTGCCAAGAAATATACGTATGGTATATTGGTCACATTGAGGACACTATTTGTTATAATATAAAATAATACCTGTATTTAATAATTATTATAATAAATTAACATATAATTATATATTTCACTAGGCCCGTCAGGCGTACCTGAAATCCTTTTTTCATCCCGCAAGCAAGGAGATGATTGACCGTGGTCTGTTACTCTGGTTTCCGGGACCGGCTTCTTTCACTGGCGAAGATTCCTGCGAGTTCCAGGTACACGGTTCTCTGGCCGTAATTGCCGCCATGCTGGATGCCCTGGGCAAGGTGGATGGTCTTAGGCCAGCGCAGCCGGGGGAATTCACAAAAAGAGCGTTTTTCGGTGGCAAACTTGATTTGACGGAGGTGGAGGGACTGGCGGATCTCATTCATGCCGAAACGGAGGCCCAAAGGAAGCAAGTGAGTACAAATAAGATGGGGCAATTCCTAATACAACATCGCGCTCTTCTAGGCCTTGCTGCAGAGCACTGGCGCTTTAGCCCGCCTGTACGACAACTGGCGCCGAAGACTCATCCGCTGTGCCGCCCACCTGGAAGCCTATATAGACTTTGCCGAGGATGAGCAGATTGAGGGCGGCGTCATCCTGCAACTCACCAAAGAACTGAAAGCAGTGAGGCGCGATATAGTTGAGCATCTTAGTGACCAGCGGCAGGGCGAGCTGCTGCGCGATGGCGTGCGCACCGTGATCATCGGAGCTCCCAATGTGGGCAAGAGCAGTCTGCTCAATTTGCTCTGCCAAAGATCCATCTCTATAGTCACCGATCAGGCGGGCACGACAAGAGACATCATAGAAACAATGCACAATTTCGGGGGATACCCCGTTGTATTTTCGGATACGGCGGGACTCCGAAGGGAGACTACGGATAGTATAGAACAGGAGGGCATGCAGAGGGCCAAGGCCTGTCTGGCCCAATCGGATTTGATACTGCTCCTAGCGGATGCCAAGAATGTTGTAGGCCTAACGCACAACGACTCCGTTCCACAGTTTGTGGATAACTATCTAAACGAATTGGATATTCCCTTGGACTTGTGCAATGGAAAACGACTTCAGCTGGTGGCCAACAAAACGGACACCTTGACAGAGGAGGAGTTCCAGCAGCTGGACAAACTCTCTAATATTTTACCCATATCATGCCATAAGCCCGATAAAATGCCTGTATTTCTGGGCAGTCTGGAAAAGCAGCTGCAAGAGCTGTGCGGCGAGCCCCGGGCGGAGAACCCGCGCATCACAAACACACGATACCGACAGCAACTGGAGCGCTGCATCCAGCACATCGACATATTTCTACGAGATTACAGACCCGATGTTTACCCGGACTTGGCTATTGCGGCCGCCAAACTGCGCAACTCCGTGCGCTGCATCGAACGCATCACCGGGCATGTGAGCTGCGAAGATATACTCGACGTTGTGTTCAAAGATTTCTGCATTGGAAAATGACTTGATAATAATAGTTTAATATAGTTGCTAGGCTCAAAGATTGTAAAGTACTGCTGCCCGTTCGTTGAGTACTTTTACGTGTTAAAGCTTTTAAGGGGCTAGAGAAAAATAAAAGTAAGTATAATATATTAGTTTATTTTAAACAAAACAAGATAGAAAATTAGCTTTGGAAAACCGAAATTTGTATACCCTTGCAGCTTGCCTTAGGATCGAAAAACGATTATTACTTAGCTAAAAAAAAGCATCAATTTTCTATGCTAGTTTATTCTGGGTTTCATTAATTTAATAAATTAAAATATTTAATTTGCTTTTAAAAACCCGTTATTTCTGGAGCAACCTTCCGTTAGGGATTTAAAATGATTATTCAATTTCAACCACCTGGCCACACTGTCGATATTGTTTACGTGTTGTGCTAGGTGGCTTCCGTGTTATTTTTTTGTTTTAAAGAAATATGTCATCCTGGATTACAGGACTGGCAGACAAAGCCGAAAACATTCTGAACAAGCTCGACCAAAATGCAGCCACGGCGCTCCAGACAGACAATCCAACCGGGTCAGCGGATCCCATGCGAAGGAGCATGAATAGTAGCACCCAATCCTTGTCGCTGAAGTCCACTCTCTCGCCAGCGAGGCGTTCGGTGGCCAACAGCACGTCGAGTGTCAAGAGCGAGGGCAGTGGTTCTGTGGTCACCAAGGAGATGCGCCAGAAGATGACCGCATCGACCAGTTCCTCCAACACTCCGGAGGTGAACTCAGGCAACTCCATGGACACTCACGAACTGGCTGCCTTCAAGATTGCTCTAAACGAGATCACAGCCGAGAGGGATGAGCTGCGTCTTCGTTTGAACGAACTAAACCATGACAGCGAGAATTTCGCATTGCAGCAGCGAAGTGAGGAGCTGGAAACTCTGGCCCAAACCCTCTCCGAAGAAAGAGACAAGGCGGTGCACGACCTCAACGAAGCACAGACTGCTCATATGGCCTACGTGCACTCTATTTCCGAGCTGGAAACCAACCTAGCCAAATTGCAGCAGGAATACATGAGTGCCGCCCACAAGCTGCAGATGCAGACAAAGGAAACCGAGCAGCAGCGCCAGGAACTGCAGGAGTACCGCACCAAGGCCCAGAGAGCCTTGCAGGCCAAGGACGCCCTCATCGCGGAGCTCAAAGCACAACCAGTAGATGACGGTGTGGGTTCTGGCCTGGTAGCCAAGGACAGCGAGACACGCTTCTTGCAAATTGAATATGATTCTTTGAAACAAGAGCTGGAGCACGCCAATGAGGAGCTCCAGAAGGCTCGTCTACAGATGGACGATTACCTCTCGCAGGAAAGGCAACGCCAAGTGGAGCTTAGCTCGGCGCTCCAGCGAGAGGAGACATTAGCCAAGGAGCTCCGCCAATCTCGAGAGCACAGCGTGACCTCCGAATCCGAGCAGCGCATACTGACCCAGGAGCTTTCCTCGCTGCGGCAGCAGCTCAGCAACCAAATGGCCGCATCGGCAACACGCCTGCAGGAGAAGGAGCTACAGCTGCAGCAGATGCGCCAGCGGCTCAGCGAGGATGCCAACAGCGTAGCCAAGAACGATTACGAGGCCCGACTTAAGGCACTCACCCAATCGCTAGTGGAACGGCAAGGCCTCTTGGAGCGCGTCACATCCGAGAGAAATGCCCTGCGGCTGCAGCACGAGAAGATCCAAGGGCAGCTTCAGCAAAATATGCATCTGGTGGAGATGGAGAGCCATAGAGGTGGCAACCGCAACTCCATGCTCTCCAACAGCACGGACGATGGTAAGGGCATTAAATATTTACATTTCTAAAAAATACATTTTAAAATATTCCCCAGCCAAGGCCCAATTTCCGCTACTCATGCACCCGAGTCCCTTTGACAACAGGGTGGCTCGCCGATTTAAGCGCGCCCTGCGCCAGGCGGACTCCATGGGCATCCGGGTGGGCGCCTTCCTGCGACGCTATCCCATGATGCGGGTCTCTGTGATCGTTTACGTGGCCCTGCTCCATCTCTGGGTCATGTTCGTGCTGCTGTCCACGACGCCAAACTAATCGAATAGCTTCTAGTTAATTGAGCAATTGTTTTATTTTTAAATATTGTATTTTACACGCGAAAAATTTGATATCTAGGAGTACGAGTATATGTGTGTGTCATGTTCGTGATTACAGTAATTGTATATATCCGTTAGTATACTTGTTGTTTGTGTGTGTTTCGCACTCGATCTAAATTCAATATTCAATAAACATCAACTATGTACAGAAATTGCAATTGGTTTAACGCTAAAAACATCAAGCAAACAAATAACAAGACCAAAGAAAAGAACGTTTCGTCACAGGTCAAATATTGCATAAAGAATCCAACTAGAGAGACGGTAAAGTTAAGTAAACGTGACTCAGATTCACTGCCAGTTGCTGGGCAGAGCTGGCAGCGTGTTAGCTAAGCGGAAGAATATAGAGAGTAGAGACTTTTGGGACGATTCGCGTAGAACAGGCGCTATATGCCCCGCAAGCTTTTGTATCAGTCATCGGCATGGTAGCTCACATAGACGGCATCGCCCCCCAGGCTAATCAGGCACTGACCCTGCAAATACATAATTTTGAAATAAATTAAGAATATATAAAATAGAAATATGGACATACCTGATTCTTGTGCTGGTTATCGAACAGCATGAGTTCTGTGATGTAGAATGAGACCATGGCATTGCCGCCCAGCGAAGCAATGTGAGCTCTAACCACGGCCAGCAGTTCTGTGATAAAGCCATGGACAAAGCCGCTAATGCCGCCATTCTCCCGGATAGAGGTGCTCTCCCGGATAAAGAAGAAGTTCAGATTGCCTAGGTATTTGTCTATTCGACCGCCAGGTATGAAGCTAAGTGGGGTCAAATCCACTCCATAAC
>JAEIII010040442.1:466-12822 GCA_018905755.1 Drosophila ohnishii | reverse complement strand
TTAAGTAAGATTAGTTTTCGTTAGTTTTCATCTACTTGCTTTATTTATTTTTATCAATAATATATTCCGTTTTTAGTAATGATACATCTGTATGATTTAAGTCTTTATTAAATATTTAATAACTACATATTTAATAAAAAAAAACATTTCCGCTTCATGTGACCCTAACTCAATTACACTCCGCTTCGATTGCCATTTACTGTGTCGCCTTCAGTTAAGAGTTCGGAGCTCTGCGTTGCCTTTTTAGCCCCAACTGGCCGACCTTATTGGCCAATGGACTGGACTAATTGATTTTGTACACGGAATATTAATTCGATTTGCTGTGTTTTTTCAACTAACCATGGGGGGGGACTAAAAGGGGGTGACATCTCAGCCTTGACAGTCAAAACGCGGACACACTGACGTCATACAGCTTTCGCAGATTTTATTTGCCTGCAAAGGATTTTTCTGTAGATTTTCAGTGGATTTTCACCGGATTTATAGGAAAATTAAAAATTTTCCAATTTCAAGAGCGCGCCCAGCATCCGAAGCTTTTGCCGGTGTCCTGACCCGGCTTTGGCACGCTGGCGCCATCTGTGCGGTCAAGCCGGGCGGCGAGCTTTTGCCTGGAAGGCGGCGAAATAACGGTAAAACTCAGTGTGCAAAAATAAAAATAAAAATTCAAACAGCCGCACAGCTTCCGGCTTTGCATTCCAGGCAAAAGAAAAGCTCGCTTTGTTGACAGTTCTCTACAAAACTGACAGTTGGCCATGTTCCATTTTCCCTGTTCCGTTTCCGTTGCATTTCCCAATTGATTGGCGGAATTACTTTGAAATAAAATTAAATTATTACTGGGCAAGGGTAAAAAGAAGGCACAAGTTGCGTGCAAACTCCTTAAAGTGTCATAGCCATAAATAACTAATTAAAATGGTCTCTTACAGTGACAATGGGCATAAAATAACAATTATTTATACCATTTTCACGTTCTTATAAATAACTTATTAATTTTCTAATATGGATTTTAACGGATTCAGTAAGCAAACGTTTAAGAAAATAATAAAAACATAACAAACTAACCATTATTTTTAAAAACTATTCTTTGTAATAAAAAATGAAATAAAGATCCCTCAAAATTAATACAAAATATATTGCAAGACATAAATATTCATACATTTTATTGAATCAAATTTAACTTTAAGAAAGAGCTGCAGCTTTTCAATGATAAATCCATAAGAAACCACATAAATCTTCCTGCGTTACCAGCCTTTGTAGCCAATAATTATTCATAAACATTTGACACCTGTAGGAAGCCCCAAACTAATAAATTAAATGAGTATGTGAAAGGCAGGTCATAGATTGAGAATTTATTCAGGCAGAAAGCAAAACACCTGAGGGATTTGCATAGTTTTTGAACAAATTAGATGTTAATTTTATTGATAAAATCAAATGTATATTGTAGCTTGAATAGGTCACACAGGCTTTCTTTACTAAATACTATTATTTTTCTATGATGCATTTCCCAAAACATATTGGAATTTAAAGTATATGTCATTACGCCCACTAAAAATAAATATATCATAGTATATACTATATATATAGTATATAGTTTTATATGTTTTTATAAAAGTTTTAAATGAAAAAAATAAAAATATTAAATCAAATACCGCACAGCTGCGGCTATCTTTTTAAGCATTTTTGACAGCTGTCAAGCGGATTAGCCGCTTTTGGTTCTACCTGCAAGCTTTATTCATTGAGGAAACCTGCCAAGCTCTTGGCTTCCAGCGCTTGGAAGGCCAGCTGACGGGCAAGAAGCACTGGAAGCGCTTCCAGCGCTGAACCAGCTGTCTGGCTGAGTCCCGACCCCGACGCGCAGCATCAACAGTGGGGCCAGGGAGAGAGCGAGCGCGAAACAGTGGCAAAAGGAACGAACTAACTGCGGAACGGTGCGAAAGGGAACGGTGAGCAACGATTACTGCCTGCTGCTGCTGCTGCTGCTGAGGCAAGAGTCGGCCGCAGAGTCAGTCTGACGCAGCCAGCAGCCGACAGCAGTGGACACCAGACAGTGTGGAGAGCAGATCCCGACGAGGATGCGGAGGAGCCGAGCGACCAAGCGAATCGCAGACCGAAATCGAAATCGAAATCGAAACCGAAACCCAAATCGAAATTGAAACTGAAACTGGGAAAAGTGCGTGCGTCTGTATTAGAGTGTTTTGTGCGTGTTTCTGTGTGTCTGTGTGTGTTCCATTGCCAGTTTCGTTCCAGTGGCAGTGCATCAACAAGGGGGGGTGGGGCAGGGCAAGGACCAAAACCAAAGGCAAGAACACCAAGAAGAAGAAGAAAACGAAGAAGGAGACGGCCGCGGGCAACAAGAAAATGAAAAGACACAAAAAAACGGATAAAAAACTGATTAATCGTGATTAAAAATACCTAAAAAATAGCTAAATTAATGCAAAAACTAATTCCTAAAATAAAAATTAAAATGTTGAATATTTTTCTTGTTTGTTTCTGTGCGTAAAAAGTGCGGCAAATGCCTATTTAAATGCAGAGATTAAGCCCAGAAAGATAAAGATACTTAAGTCACTGCAAGTGTGTACGTGTGTGTTTTTAACCTTGACATATAACAAAAAAAAAAAAAACCAACAACAAACATTTTTAGATGTGTAAGAGTAGTTTTTCCTTCTTTTTCGCGAATTCCCCACAAAATTCCTAACATTTTCCACAAATAAATCGAACAAGCCAAAGCAACGCAATGCAAAATCATGGGAAAAGCACGCACAATTCAAAGAACGGAAAGCTAAAAACAATCGAGACAAATAAAAACAAGAAAACTTAATATAAAAACTAAAAAAGAAACTACTTAAACAAGTGGCTGCCAAGGCGAAAGTGGTTAGAGGGTAAAAGCAGGCAGAAAGGCAAGGGAAAGGCGCATAACATATTGCTAAATCACACAGAGAGAGAGAGAACTAACGCGAGAGAGATCGTAATGTTGTTTCCCTTTTTTTTTGCTCTTGTTGTTGTTTCAGCCTACCTGAACAACAACAACAAGAAGAAGAACCAAGCAGCCCGCTGTAAGCAATATTTTTGAGGTATATCCTTCTTAAGGACGTTCCAAAGGCAATTTTCTGCTGCTGCTGCTGCTGCTGCTGTGCAGTGTCTGTGTGTGCGTGAGTTTTCTACCTCTCTCTCCCTACCGGAGCCCTTAAGCATTCCTTGCTTTCTCGCTTTGTCTTCATCTTCACACACACTCACACACACAGGCACACGCACACTTGCAGATACTCTCAAACAAACAACACAAGAAAAGGAAGGCAACAAAAAGGAATAGAAGAAGATGAAGTAGCAGAAATACACATATAGGGAAAATCCCTTTAAAGATTAGGAAAAATGTGTATTTTTGGAAAAAGTAAAGCAAAGGAAGCAATGCCAAATAATGATAATCACACTGCGTATGCGTAATATTCACGCCGCCAAATTACTCATACGCCAAGGTGGCTCTACTAAGATTAAAATTAGCAAACAAAAAACATTCAGCTAGAGATTTTTTACAACTATCAACTTATAAATAACTTTTAGCAGCTATTAAAAAAAAATAAAATACAATTAGAACACTTTTAGGATTTTGTAAAGAAAATACCATTTTACCAAATTACTCATACGCCAAGGTGGCTTTATTAAGATTAAAATTAGCAAACAGAAAACATGCAGCTAGAAAGTTCTTACAACTATAAACTCATAAATAACTTTCAGCAGTTTTAACTAAACAATTTTTAGGATTTACTAAAGGAAATACAATTTTTGGCCTTTTCTGGGATAATAATTCAAAGATTCTCTAGAGTTGATTTTACACACTTTGTAAAATATTTATGTTGGTGCCTGTAAAAGGAATCTGTTCCTTAATTCATTTTTTATCCTTTCGACCGCTCTCACCTGGCTGCAGTTTTGCCAAAATCTGTTTTGGCAAGCGCTCAATACTGTGTCACACAGATGCGGCGCCAATGTTGATGTTGATGTTGACCTTTTAAGGATGCCAAAGCCAAAGCCAAGCCCCTCACACCAGACATTTCAAATTGATGGATGAGCTAATGTTGTGGCTGTTTTGGTCTGGTCCTGGTGATGGTGCTGGTCCTGGTCCTGGTGCTGGTCCTGGCCGTGGTCCTGGTCCTGATTCCCACTCCGATTTTAGTCCTCTGTTTAGAGGGCAATTGGCAATGTGTGAACTTGAATCACCAACGAAAGACGCACGGATTGCTAGTCAAAATTGATTAAATTGATGGCTGCTCTAAGAGGGGGGAAGAGGGGGGAATATAACGGGTTAATCATGGCAGCAATGCAGTTAGACCCATCAATCAATTAGCCACGGCCAATGACAGTTGAACGCAAGAAAGACGCCCAAATTACTTGGGAACCAACTCGAAGTTTAAATAGAAATTGTATAAAAAATAATAAATGGTAAATTTGTTTTACCAACCAACTCAAATTTTAAATAGAAATTGTTAATAAACATTTAATCGGTTTTAAAACCCATCACGAAGTGTGAAAATAAAATTAGGGAACAATGGAAACCAACTCAGCCTCCTCACTGGAGTTGTCGTATGTATTTTATTTAATTTTTTGTTTTATTTTATTTATTCATTTATTTATTAATTTCGTTTATTTTTAATTTATCTTTAATTTGCTTGTTTAACTTTACTTTAGTGTACTTTAAATAATTTTCCTTAATTTTCTGTTATTGTGGCTTATGTTCTTTGTTGCTTGCAGCTTATTTTATTGTATACATTTTTTGTTGTTTTTTTAGTTTGTTTATATTTTTCATTTTGAATAAAAAAATAGATGATAATTTTTAGGAAAAGCAAAATTGAAAAAATTATAGCTCGGCCAATGAATTAATTTTAATTCGAAAAACTGTTTTGAGTTAGTTTTTAATAGGTTAATAAATCTGCATATTTAATTTAATTTAAATATTAATCCATAGTTTTATTAAAATGTTTGTGTTAGTTTTTATAAGGTAAAATACTAAATTTAAGTTCTTTTTTATATCATTATAAAATTAAAAAAAATAAGCAACCGACACGTCTAGAAAGACTCGTCTGTTTACGCTGATCAAGAATATATAAATTTTCGTAAATTCCTTCACTGCGTTTCAAACTCCTGAATACCCTGCAAGGGTATACGAATTCGTATGAGATAAATTCTGGCATAAACCCTTGACATTTCTTCTTTTTAGCAATAAATATTTTTGTACAATTTTGATTTTAATTTAGTTCCAAATAATTTACTTACTTAGAGCAATTAAAGTATAACTTTCTTAATGTGGTTTTCAGTTGGGATAAATACAATTTAGACTACTTTGAGTTTGAATGCCTTAAGACAGCATTATAATGTTAACTTATAAAAACGTAATTCATATTTTTAAAATCTTAAACCATTGGCAATCTTTATAGTAGACTTAAAGTCAAGTTCAATTTTCGCTCAACTAAAGAAAAGTTACAAGTTATGTTAAGTTTAGTTGAGTTGAGTTGAGTTTCATAAAATGCGTGTCACGGCAAAAGGCAACAAAAAACAGAAAAGGAGGCGTGAGTTGATGTCTCTTTCTGGACCCTCTTTCTTTCTCTCTTTGCCCCTCTCTCAGTCTCTCTCTCTCTCTCTCTGTCTCTCTTTCTCTAGGTGGCTGGTCGGGGGGTTAGGTGAAGTATTTACTGCGCACACCGAAAAAATAGAAAAAGCCAAAATGAAGCGATATGCGAGGAGATGCGAGAAAGGAGGGCAGGGCAATGGGGACCCGGTTCGCTTTGCCCGGCCTAGCTTTTTTCCCGGCCCAAAGGGACTAGCGCACACAACAGATGCAAATACGCCAGGACACTCGTACAAACACACACATACAGCTGCAACAACAGCAATCACGCAGACGCAACAAAGGCACAAAAAAATATAACTGAAATGAAGAAAGCCAAGACCAAAAAAAAAAAAAAAAAAAGAAACAACAAACTGACAGCTGCTTAACACTCCTGGCCGAAGACAGAGATGGCGCTACAGCAGAGAGAGCGAGACAGAGGGACAAAGGCAGGGACAGGGCTGAGGTGTCTGATAATAACTGCAAAGATAATGGAAAGCTCACAATGCTAGGCTACACCAACGAAGCAGCGGGCGAAGCAGGAAACGCCAATAAACGAGGCGGCACTCGGCACACGGCAGCCAGCATAACGGTAAACGAACGCAGGACGCAGCGACACGCACCGACATACAAACACACACGCACATTCGTTCGTTCGCCTGCTCGCTCGTCTTTCGTGTCTCGTATGGCATTCCTTTTGCTTGTGTGTGGGTTGCATAAATCCGCCAACAAGTTTCCCATTGTGCAGGGCCGTAGTCCGTATAGCCCCCTCCCAAAAAAAAAAAAGAAGCACGCCCCATCCACCCGTTGAATTTCCTTTTGCGCTCGCTCTCTCTCTCTCTCTCTCTCGCGTCCTTTTTCTCTCTTTCGCTCTTACTCTATGACTCACGAGCTTTTGCCCTCGTATTGGTGTGTCTTGTTATACACACACGCCCGCCACGTGCCTGTGTGTGTGACTGGCCGACTCTGCGAGTGTGTGTGTGAGTGTGTAGCTGTGTCGGTGTCATTACATCGCCAGTTAAGCGCTTACACGCTTCAATTTCTCGCTTGCCACTTATGGCCCAACATTCGTCGCCTTTCGTCCTTTTCGCACATTGCCCGCGCGCGCGTTCGCTTGCCATTCCACATTCCACACGTTCCCCTACACACTCCACTTGATTCTGGTCCGTTTTGATTCCATTTCGTTTCGTTCCGTGCGCCACGTTTTTAGCGCGCTCTTCCAGGCGATTTTCTGTTGTTTGTTCTGGCCCTCGAACTGGAAACCAAGCGAAAAAGGCAAAAAAAGAGGAAAAAACAAGACGAAAAGGCGAAAAGCATAAAGCGGGAGAGCCCTAAAAGCGTGGATAAACCAAAAAAAGAAGGAAAAACATAAAAAAAGCAAGGAAAATCAAGTGAAACACAAATCACAGGCGACACTTTGCTGATTTTTCCTTTTGGCTCCTGCCGCTTTGCACTACTTTTTCTGTGCTTCGGGATGTTTGGATTTTTTTAATATTATAAAAATAATATTAAAAAATAATAATTAAATGAATATTTAAAGTGCTTTAAAGAAGGAAAGAAAAATATGAAAATAAACTCTCTCTGAAGTTGTAAAATAATGCAAGTTGTAGGCGTTTACCGTTTCCCTTTCACTTTTTTTTATGTCAGGATGTGTGTGTGCTCTACCTGTTTTCCCCCTTTTCCCGAACCAATTTCCCATCAATTCAAAAGGTTCAAGGTTGTTCCCAATCACAAAAGTCGCGCCAAAAACAACAAACAACTTCGCGCAATCAATTTTGCAATTATTTTGCAAAAAAAAAAAAAAGGAAAAGCAGGGATAGAAAGTGTCGGTGGGAAACGTAGAAAATCCGCAGAGATAAAGGGAAATGAAAACGGCTTAAATGCGGACATAAATAAAAGTGAAAATCTAGAGTCTGAAAATCAATAGGTAAAGGACATTCTCAGCTGCCGCAGTCGCTCTCTCTCTCCCCCTCTTTCTCACACTCTCTCGCTTTCGCTTTCGCATCCACGGCAAAACTTGTGTAGCTTTCTTCTTAAATTTCCCCAAAAAAAAAATAAATAAAAATAAAACATACACACATGACAAGGAAAAAGCCTATTTTTACCAAACAACTCTCTCTCTGTGTGTGTGTGTGTGTGTGTGTCTAAAAGCGGAAATTACCATTTTCACTTGCTGTTTCCGGTTGCCAAACGAAACTGAATCTGTGTGGTGTCAGTGTGTCCATGTAAAATATGTTTATTAATATTGCAACGAGTGGAAAAATTAATGAAATCAGTTTTAAAATTCAATCAAGCAGCGTGAAATATGTGACAAAAGGAGGAAAGGATTAAAAACTAAACGGAAAGCAATGCCCACATTGCCAAAAACAGTTCTCAAAGCCAAACAAAAAATACAACAAATCGAACCGAAATCAAGTCTTCGCCAAAACCCAAACCACAACCTCAAGCTAAAACTCCATTTATAATTCAAAAGAAACCTGCATAAATATTGAAATATTTAAAAACAACAAAATAACACTTTAAATGAACGCTGCAAATCCAATCCCGGGGCTTCATCCTTTCCTACATCCCGTTTACATGGATCAAGTGGAACAACCAATTGCCAAATGCTAGCCAAAGTCGTAGTTGTAGCATCCTTAATGGCCAGTAACAGCACCAAGGTGGTGCCGCAACCTGCCGAGGAGCTTGCTAAATAACAAAAAGCTGGCCGGAGGAGCTGGCTCTCTCGCTAGATCGGAAAGCAATACTAGCGCCGAGAACGAGAAGCGAGCTGGAGCACTGGTGAAATAAGGTGGAGCAGGAGCAGGGGAAGGACGTGGAGGAGCAGACGACGAGCAGGCCTCAGCATTGGCGCAATTAGCGATTCGCACCACTTGCTCGTCCTCAACCATTTCCCGCATCGATTTCATTGAGCGATGGGGCCTCACACCTGTTCTGCGACCGCGCCAGGAGCAGCCCCTGAGCGGTGAAAATCTATCAAACGCTTCGCCCCCTCTTCTGCGCGATAGGTAATGTAATATGAAAAATATAACAAATCTGAGAAATCTAGAAAATCTGAAAAATCTCTCAACAAAAATTCTTTTTTTTTTTTTTAAATGTCAATTGAAAAATGTAATTAAAAATATATGCAAAATTTCATAAATGTAGCCATAAAAATATATATTTTATGTCAGCTTCCTTTAAGTCTTTTGAAGTGTGGCTAAAGTCCTTTCACTCTTCTGCGCTATAAATAATGTCATTTAAATAACTGAAAAAATCTGAAAAATCTGAATAATCTGTAAACTATATAGCTAATTTATTTGGAAAAACTCATCCTTTTTGGGGGTAAACCGGTTTCAAGTACCTAGGCATCATCAAAACTTTAAAAATTTTAAACAGTCATAATATAGTTTATTAAAATCAAAACTTCAACCATATGGAATTAATTAAGTCAATATTTAATCTGTATAAAGAAAATAACACCTTAAACCTTAAATATTCAATACTCAAACGTAAAAACCTGTAGAGCTCTTCTTAAACCCAAAGCTTTTTCTCTAAAATATAAACAAAAAGCAAAGAACCTGCTGCCGAGATTCCACGCACGTCTTGAAGAGCCACAAGATGGTCCCATTGGAATGGTGCACAGACAGGTGGCAATGGGGGAAAACAAGTTGCAACATGTTAGCTTCTCTCCTTATCGAAAGGACTTGCATGCGAGCGTTGATGAGGATGAGGATGAGGATGAGGACATTCATGCTGATGATGAATGACAAATGGCAAAGGAGTCAATGCAGATGCACAAACAGAAACAGAGAACACACACACACACACACACAGAGGTACCTAAAACACACACACCCACAGAGGATACAAGACCCATCTAGACACAAATACACATTGAGAGACCACTCTGTGGGCGGGTCAATGCGGCGTATGCGCAATGTCACATTGACAGTTTGCCCAAACAGCAAACACAAAAGTGGCACAGCATCAATATCATTAACATTCCAACGGAGGCTGGACCCAGGCATCCTCTAGCACACACACACACACACACACACACACAGCTCCTGGCTGGGTGCTCCTTCAGCCGATTGAGACATAACAATATCCTTTGATGATATCCTGTAATCGTCTCAGTGAATTGACATGAGTTTGACATTGATAATGATGCTGGATGGTTGTGTGTGCGCTTGCCTGGCTTTCTTTTCCCTTCTTTCCCTTTGATTTTCCCTTTTCCCCCCAACAATGACACCGAGACACTGCCAAGAAGTTCAAGTACAAATGAAGAGCGAATCGAATGCAACCGAGGGTAAATTGGTAAATTGATGCCAGCGACGAAAGCAATTCATGGCACTATAAAATCGCTGACACTGATTCCTTTCTGTTACTGCAGAGTGAGAAAACTACAGAGAACCAAGATAGAAAGCTAACTTTGGCAAGCCAAAGCTTGTTTAATCTTGCAGGTTACAATTGAAATCTATTATAATTCAGCCAGAAATGTAATAATTTCAATTTGGAGAGCGGTTTTTAATTTTAAAAAAAGCTGCATTACAAATTTCAGATTTTAAGAAAAGAAAGTTTTAGCCCATTTTTTATTTAAATCCATAACTAAATAATAAAAATTCATTCATATTCAGAATATTCAGAGTTACTTTTCAATTTTTTTAAAAATCTGCATACTTTATTTCATTTAAATATTAATCCATAAATTGTAGAAATTTTTGGGAAAATCAAAACCTTAAATATCTGTGTATAACTAAGCCTAAAAAGCACAACATTTTATTCGGAAAGCATTTTTGTGTTAGTTTTTATAGGGTTAATAAATCTGCGTACTAAATTTAAGCGTTTTTTATATTCAATTTTTTGCTGTTTTATTTATTTTTAGAATTTTTCAAATTAAAAATCGACTCACTAAAAATCAATTTATTTCCAGCTCTGCCAAAGAGTCTTTAACATGTCTTAATTGTCTTTTACTTAAAATCCCCAAGCTATTACCCCTTTTTCGGCTCAGTGTATGTCACTACTCCCTGTCACTGGTGTTGTCCTTGTTGATTGACGAGGCTTACACTTTCACTTTGCCTTTTTTAACCAGAGCAAACAATTGCCGCACATTTCAACTTGCAACTTGACTTTTGCTCGCTGCTTGCCGCTTGCTATTTGCTGTCATTGTTCTTGACTTTTGATCCTGTTTGTTGCTGCTCCTTTGCCGTTATTTGTTGTTTTTTATAGTATTTTTTTGTTTACTTGTTTTTTGTTTTGTTGCTGGTGATAGTAGTTGTTGCTGGCAGCGACAAGGCGACAAGCGACGTCAAACGTCAGCAACAAAGCCAGGAACAATGGACAGCGAACAGCCAACAATGAGTACAAAACACTGAGAGAAATTCGAGAAATCAAAAGCAAAGGAAACTATTTATTATAAATAGAATACATATAAAATTAAATATTTAAGAAATTATACAGTTCTTCAGGGTAACAAGTGCTGATTTTTGGCTTAGGAAAACTCTATGAAAAGGACAATATTTTCTTATTTAAATAATATTTAATAATATATATTTATATGTACTTTTCCGTTAGATTTCTTCTCCCAAAATTCCTATTAATATTCAATTTCTCTTTTGTTTTCTCTGTGTACACCCACATGCATCGCCGCCATTGTGTATGGCTTGCCATTTTCGCTTTGTGTCGTTGCTTTCACTCGCTTGACTTTCCCCGTATGTCCTTTATAGTCCTTATAGTGGCAGCCCTATCACCCGACTTTACACCACCTCCCTCCCCCTCCCTGGCCATGCCTTAAAATTAAAAGCACACACGGCATGAGGGAAGGAAGGGCATTAAACGGTTTCGGGGACTTAACAAATTCAATGGAGATTACTTTGATTGTGGCCAAGACGATTGGAATTTAGCTTGACTTGGCCCAGAAGGTGGGGTTGGGAGGGAGAAAATTTCCACTGGGGGCGACAAAGAAAAGTTTGTAAGACATTTGCTGACCATTAGGAAATTTCTCTTAGAGGATTAACTGCATTGGTAGAAAGCTATCAACAATAAGTATTAATTAAGTATTTTAGTAGCCAGTTAAGGAGTCTCTCTGTTGGCAAAATAAATAACTAAATAATTAAATTAGCTTTGATTAGGAGAAATAAACATTGAAAAAGTATCTTTAAATAATAATAATAGTAGTAATAATTTGTTTGATAATTTTCAATAAATTAAAAGCCAAGTTCTTTATGAGGCCTAAAATCTTTTAATAATCTTTAACCCTGGTCTGAATCATCCCCTATCCAGCTACTCCTTGGCATCAATAAGTGACTTTTCCACAGCCTATTGCGATTGTCTTATTTGAGCTGAAGGAGCCTTGAAGTGATTGCACTTCTGCTAGACATGGCTAAGAGCTCTCCACCGGCTTCCGTTTTCTTCCCACTCGAGTGTCCATCCGGTTCCGCTTTCTAACTCAAACTCAACCCCATTTTGAACCCCCTCCTTTGACGCACTTGAGACATTTGAAAAGTTTCACCTTTTGGGAGAAGTTCGCTCTGCTTTTAAATTGCGCGCTTAACAAGTTTGTTTCCTGCCTTCATTTTCTTTTTTTCCTCCATTATTTTTTGCACACGCTTTGCATTGTTATTCCTTTAAGCTAAGCCTTCTACGTTTGTGTTTCTTTTCTTTTTTCGGATAATAAACGACGAAAAGTTTCAAATGGCGGAACATGTTTAAAATGCCTGACGTGCACAGCAGCAACAGCAGCAGCAGTCCGCTTTTCCGCCAGTTATTTGAAGGATTCCCCCCC
>JAEIII010040422.1:0-19532 GCA_018905755.1 Drosophila ohnishii | reverse complement strand
TTTCAATCACGTGCATTTTGGCTACAACAGCCGACTTTAACAGTGGCTAGGCTTAACAGTTCACTGTTAATTAACATTTCTGGTACTACATTTTATAGAGCCATATATTTTTAAGATGTTTACATAAAAAAAAATCAAATATTCAAAGTTTGATAAAATGACTAAATACCATCAAAATGGCCAAATTCCCCATAGTGCAGTGTCGCCTCAACTTCGACAACGTTTGCTTTTGTGTTGGTCAGTTTGGAAAATATTTTTGTAATTGAAATATTTTGTGAGCGGCAAACAAGGTTTTTGTTGAACAACTAAACAACAGGAATGGCAATAATTTTTACCTTTGTTTTTACAAATATGAATGCAAAAGGGGGGGCAACGGATTTGGCCAAAAGTTAAATAGAAACCAACACAAATGTAAAATTCATTTTAATTCAAATCCAGACATTTTTCCCAAAATAAACCAAGTCCTTAATGGAGTTGAGGGAAATAAATAATTGAGTAGTTTGTCATTGAAATTAAATATTTACACTTTTCTTAATAGGTTTATACGATTAAATATACAATTAAATATAAATTGTTTTTAATTTAAATATAAATAATAAGCTTAAATATTTTTAAGATGTTAGTTGTAGATGTCAATTTCTTTAAAAGCTTAATTTAACATTATAAAAATTCTTTTAAGACTATTAAAAATATTAATAAATGTAATAGTTTAGATTAAAGATTTATTTTTAATTATGTTCCCACACTTCATCTATTTTTTTATTTATTTATTAATTTTTAAACATATTCAAAATCCCTTTCAAACTTATTTAATACAACATTTCCCTATGATTTCTTCCAGATGATCCTACAAAATCTAACCACCAACTCTTACTACGAAGTCAAAGTGGCAGCGGCTACGTTCAGTGTCATAAATCCAAAGAGAATAGTGCTGGGAAAATTTTCCGAGTCAAGGATTGTAAGTAGTGCATAAAGATATCAAATGCAACTCACACCCACAACCTCAAACCAACACCTGCCACATGGCGGAAAACTTGCCATTTTGTTTTGTAACTTAAAAAAAAAAGGCAAAAAAAAATCAAGGCGGAGATATGCAGTAAGAAAAGGCGTGGCATGCCATAAACTTGGCAGCCTCGGCGTTGTCAGTTTCCATATCAGATTACATGTCCGAAAAGGAAAAGCTGGCTTGGGTTTTTACACCAAAATTTATTTAGTTGGAAAAATTCTATCCTGTTTTGGGGGTTCGGAAAAAAGAATATCTGTATTTTTTTTATGCCCCTTCACCCTTTCGTATCTCGTTCTATGCATTATTGAGTCATGAACCAGTTGGACCCCGGGGCGTATGCGTAATGAGGGGCTTATGCGCACTTAATGGAAGTCCAGGCAACAACAATGAGTGGCCACGCCCCAGTCATTGTACTTATGCAGAGAGAGAAAAATTATTATTGCATATTACTATATTAATTATTTGAGTTTTTGTTATATTTTTATCAGTTTTAATTAAGCTATTAACTTTTTAAAGCTTTAAAAGTACTTTTTTTATGCTTTGATCTTGGGATAACTTTATAAATTCTGTTAAATTCAGCTAAAAATACTTCAAATTTAAGGTTTTACTAGTTTTTTAGTCAATTTCCTACTTCGTAGTTTTCATTTAAATTTAAATTTCAATAGTAAAATAATATTAATATGAATCATTTTTCTTGATGTACCTACGTTCGTTTATTGACATTTAAGACCGCACAGCAACTCCTTTCAGCCTGTCATAACAACATCCTTAATGACATTTCATACAAACGCACACACACCCACACACACACACACACACCGCAAACTTTGTTGCATGCATAAAATATGTATAATCCGAAAGTTGTGGCAAAAATATAGCAATTTAGTTGACCTCAACTCGTGTTTGGAGGAGGAAAGGGGTTTGGGGGATTGCGGATGAAGGAACCGCAGCGACACGCCCTTATAAGTATGCAGTAATATTTTTTGTGCCCCCCCCACTTCAACCCTCTTCATTCATAATTCATCGCAATTGTTGTTGTTGGTCCGCCTGAATTTCAAGTGGCCTGCACCTTTTGGCCGCATTTACATGGCCCGCTGCCATTTTCCGCTTAGCGCACATCGCGTTCCCGTCCCTGGCGAAAAATGGCGCTCATTTAAATCCTTTCTTCCATGTTTTTTTTTTTTTTTTTTCGTCCTTTTTGTGTGTCAGAATCACAGGAATCGTATGCAAAAAGCGGAAATAAACAAAAGCAAATATGGAAAAGAGTGCGCGAAAAACAAACAATGGGGGAGACAAAAATCAACAAAAATAATGCTC
This sequence comes from Drosophila ohnishii, assembly GCA_018905755.1. NCBI lineage: Eukaryota > Metazoa > Arthropoda > Insecta > Diptera > Drosophilidae > Drosophila > Drosophila ohnishii. Next base: position 17,209 of record JAEIII010040422.1, on the reverse strand, counting down.
GAATATAATGATAACAGAAAGGCAAACACAAACACACTCCCACCGCACACTTGGCATGCAAGTGTTCAAGGAAAATTTCCAGAAATTTGTCACAAGTTTTGTATATTTTTCCGAGCAAAATAAGTCTTATTTGTGATAGTTTTGTTATATTTAAAAAAGACTTTTCTCTCTGTAAATTAAAATATCAACGTGATTTATCGAAATTCTGATTTTAAATATCGAATATATAAAGATTTTTTGATATTTTCTATAATATCGATATATTTTTTCCATATTTAATATTTCAATAAGTCGCCTCTATCATAAAATATTAAGTTAATTTATAATCTTTATACTTTGCATTATCATTAAGAATTTTTGAAATAAGTTCCCCAAACTAAACTCAATCCTTTACTTTATTTTCCCTCCAATTAGATACAACTGCAACCTAACTGCGAGAAACTTCAACCTCTGCTGCGACAATCGCATAATGACTACAACCTGGCCGTTTTGGTGGGCATTATCTTCAGCTGCTTCGGCATCATCCTGATCATCATGGCCTTCTTCCTGTGGAGGTAAGTGGCGCTCTATGCCGCCCCCCGATAAAGCACTATATCTATATACATATAAGCTATAAATAAAGCAGGAAACAAGTGCAGCTAAGGCAGCTGCTATTCCTCAGACAGTCGCGTGCAGTTCCATAAATAAAACTGAGGGAGAAGAGTGAGTGTTGTGTTGTCAAAGTGTTGAGTGCAAAGCGCTGTCCTCCCACTCCTTCGATTGAATTTAAAAATAAATGCACACGAGTCGCATAGCTGCAGCTAAAGAAAATATCTATTTTTAAATTATAAACTTAAAGCGGTGAAATATGTCGAATTTCTCAAGCGAACCAGAAACTGAATGGATTTTTGATTTTACTGGAAGCCTTAAAACGTTTATTTTTAAATAATTTGATTTAGTTTATGTTAAATTTAAATTATTTGTGAGGCGTGATTAGATTAGATTATGATGATTAGAGCTCATCAAATTTGAAAATATATAAAATTAGGAGGAGAGTCATTAATTATACGTTTTAAATTCTCCATTAAAACTTTTACTATTTTTACAATATATTTTTAATAAACTTTCCCTAATTGTAAATACCCAGAAATCCCAGAATTTTCACATTTAAATTATCTGTGAAGCGGTAATAACATCATTACAAGGAATACTTAACCAATTAGCAATCGTCATGCTCTCCTCCCATTTCCCTGTGATTTCCACGCTAATATTAATTAACACAAACATCATCAGTGGGAAGCGAATAAAAAAAAGCAAATAAAAACACAGCAAAAGGGATTCCAATGCTGAAATAATTAATCCTTTCGCAGTGTCCCATTCAAACCAATCCATAATTAAGGAAATAACTCGACCATTTTCACTCCCCCCTCCTGCCCTGAAAATGCGAGAAAACAGATACTCATATTCTCTGGGAAATGTTAATTAAAATTCAAATCGCAAGAAGAAAAAAGAAAAGGAACCAAGAGTCCGGAGCAAAGCCAAAGACAAAGACAAGCAAAACAATTTTAAGTTACTTAAAATCTTTATTAAATGTAAAAGTGGTTAACCCATTTGCCCAGAGCCCAAGCCGAAGCCGGCGAAGCATTTTCCCCAGCATTTTCCCGACGACAAAAAATTTGTGTGTAAGGCAAATGAAAAGCGGTTTTTTTTAGCCCAACCACCCACAAACGACTTCAATGGAAAAGAATTTTTGCATATTTTCTTCTGTCGAAGCGATTTTTTATGCTGCCGCGAATATGCCAAATGAAAGTTACCCCTTTTTTTTCTACCCCTGCTCGGGTTGCCTAACAAATTAATGCCATTTTTATTTATTTTTTACAAATACCCGCGGCTGCTGGTGGTGTTGCCATCCCATTCTTCAAGTTACCCAAGTTTTAGAGCGGAAAAAATTATATATTTTATTAAGCAAACAAAGGCGAATTTTCTACAATTTCCTTTTCAATGCAAACAAATTGAAAAAGGAAAAAGTGAAGAGTTGGGAGTGGGTGGAAAACCCAGAACAAAAGTCAGCCCAAGACCCAGGGAAATGCGAGAAGGGAGAAAAGGGTTTGGCGAGAAAATAAAAAATCTTGCAGAACTCAATTCGCGGCGGCTCTTGGGCGAAATCATCATTTACATTTGCATTCACAGTGCACTAATCAACGTTTAGTGGCAGCCACTGGAGGCCTGAATGGGGCCAGAAACTTCAGGCAGCACCAGGACCTCTCTCTCTCTCTTTGGGCGTGCAAATTATTTCAATAAATGCTGACTAAGTCCTGCGGGCCACACACTCTGGAAAAACTCAGCCAAAGCCAGCTTGTACGACGCGAAGTGGAAATACTTTAGCAGTTCGTTATGGCAACAATTTGCTCTGCAATGATAGCCATCTTTCGTGGTTACACTTTTAACGTTTTTATTCTCGCTAGGAGGAAGAGTAATGATGATGGTAGGAAGGATTAATTATCTAGTTTGTTTTAATTTTTTTTAGAGTGGGAAAAACCTTTGTGATATTGCACAGATAAATTTATTTTATATTACTTTTTAAGGATAATACACATAACTTGTAAAAACGTTTGAGAATTTGAAAGGATCTTTTTAAAATCAATTGAAAAGGTGCCTAAAAGTATACACATAATTATCAATCTTACAAAATGAATGCGAAAAATCTTTGTAAATATATTTTCAATTTTCTTAAAATAAGAACACTTAAGTAGTTAAATGGAAACAACAAAGAAAATTTTAAATATATTAACAAATTCTAACTTGATTTTAATTTTTAATTAATTTATATCCAATGATATTATTGCATACTTTTACGCGATTTTTTTTGGCGATTTAAAGAAGGCATTTTCTTTTTTATCTCTGAAATATATATTTATTTTTTACACCAACTCAACCTATTCCCAGCAGGGTATTTAAACGTCACCAAGTTGTCTATTTGATTCCGTCTTCTATAATATTTTCCATTTGCATTCCGACACCGAAATAGCAAAAAAGACGACAACTTTTTTCCCCCTTTTCTCTCTGGGATTCTCTGTGTGTTAGTGGCCATGTGTTGTTGTTAGTTTTTCATATCTGATGCAGTTTGAAAACATTGTTTTTGTGTCGACGACGACGACGACTACGACGACGACGGCTTTATTTTGCCAGTTCATGTGTATGTCTGGTTTTTCCTGTGAAACTTTTCCCTTTGGCCAGAAATAGAAAAGCCAGGCAAGAAATTATATGTCTGTGTGTGGGTATTGATAACTTTTGCCGAAAAAGTTTCATTTCACATTTCCCTTCCCCCCTCTTTTTCGGGGGAGTTTATCAACTGTATCCAATGATACAAATACCCAGCGTTATCGAGTTCCGAAGGGTAAATTTCTTCAGTTGGGCAATGCAACTTTTATTGCGGAAGTGCTTGTCTGCCGCAATTAAACGATTAACAAATATCGATTCTATATCTCTATTTAAGGCTGCGTTTCTTAATTGATTAATTGATGAGCAACAGTTTTGTAAAGTTCATTAGGAGATCTCTCTTTTACGAAATGCATTTCAAAAGTGTGTGTATAATATACAAAACTAAGGTTAAATCAAAGTCATGTTTGGATAATAGCTGACATCAGGATTATATAGTATTTTAGCTGGATAATCACAGTATTAATTCGCTTAAAAGAAAACGAGTAATAAAGAAAAGTTGCTAGTAAATTAAATAAGAAATAAAAATAAATATAAATTTGATAAGGGACTATATTTATTTTTATTATTAAGCACTTTATTAGCCTTTAAATATTGTGGGACATTAAAGATTAAAACTATAAATAAAATTCTTACAATAATATAAATAAATAATTGAGATTAGAAATGTTTATCAAGAGAAATATTCAATTTTATTTTGAAAACTATGGTAAATAATTATTTTTTAAATATTTATGAAAGGCGGCTAATTATAATTATTAATAAAAAAATATTTTAGAAAAATTTGCCAAGGCTTCTAGCCAATTTTCACTGTTTGCAAGGCAAAAACTGGCTTTTTATTGCAGTTTGAAGTACACACAACGTGAGTGTTGTTATCAAACAGCTGATGCAAAAAGCTCAAAGCTCGCTCTTTTTGTAATTTCCCCCCATTTTTTTTATCTCTCTCAACTTGTCAGACTCTGTGGGGGCCAAAGATCAGTCAGCCAAGTGAGAAAAGCGAGAGAGAGAGAAAGCTCTGGCAATGCGCCGATCGCTAATTGACAAGAGTTCAGTTGTTCCAAGCACGCGCGTCTTTAAGCACGAAAAAAATAACAGATTTTTCTGTACCGAGAAAAAACAAAAACACAAAAAAAAAACACCACTAAATAAAAATCTTATCAATAAAACACACGCGGGGAAAATACGTTTAATTAAGACAGAGATAAGCGGCGAGAGGAGATACCAACAGCTGGCCTATTGTTTTATGCGCTTTTATTATAATTTTTTGCCCTGTTTGTTTATAACGTCACAGCCTCGCTTGCTGTGTGTGCGTGTGTCTGTGCAGTTATTGCGTACTGTATAATATATATTTTGGCGACACTGCACCGCCAATATGACGTAATTTGTGCAAATATGTAAAAAAAAATATGTAAGCGCAAAACAAAAAAAAACAGGCAATGCAATTCTAAGCATAGCGACGACAGACATTATGTCAGGTGGCAGGGAAAAGCGGAAAAGCAGCAGCAGCGGCAGTCCCATGCTGCCAGCAGCAACATCAGCAACTGCAACAACTGCAACACCAAGGTTGTTGCGCCGTAAATCGCAACGTGGAAATTGGTTTACGTAAGTTTTTCGCAGCTGCACCCCCGGGAAAATGATCATCAAGTGGGTCACTTTTCGTAATTCTCACGTGTTTGGCCAAACACAAACAAAAAAGGCATAATTATAATATATACACTGAAAGAAATACAGAAGGTGGTAATTAGTGTGAATTATGGAACACAGAGACTGATGTTATTTCTTTGAAGAAAGGGAGAAATGAAATCGCTTGAAATTAAAATCTTTTCTCCAAGGTGGCTAAAGAAATTATTATTAATATTATTTTAAAAATTAAATTTGTGTTATCTGTCTAGTGTTTTCTCACCTTGACATGTGGCCACTTAATCTAATCTGTTTAAGGGAATAAAAAACCTTCTTTTTATTTTAATCTCCCAAAAAATAAATCTTAAAGAGGGCAATAAAATATTTCTAGACACCTTAATTTCAATTAACTTTTTATAATATTTCGTTTATCTTATATTTAATTTATTTTCAAGTACTCAATTTTGAGTTTCTAGGGAGATTTCAATTCCCATTTACTGAGCCACCATAAAGTATGCAATGCCATATTAATGACTTGAAAAACTTTTCCATCATGCTTCGACTCTCCATAACTTTATTCAAATTAAATAAATATTGGCCAATAAAACATAAACAAAATACACCACTAAATGAATAACCACCTCAAGCGGAAGTTGACAAAAAATAAATAAACACATTTTTTTGGTGCGTAATAGAGAGCCGCTATAAAAGCAAAAGCAAAAGTTGCTGGTAAACAACAACAGAAGTGAGATGAGAAGGAATGGGAATCAAAGAAAAACATATGTAAATATATGTGCATACATCGCAGCCATGGAAAGAAATTCGCATTTTCTATTTATTTGTTATTTTTTCCACTCTAGAGTGTCCGTTGCTGACTCCTCTGACTCCCGGTTTTGATAAGAAATATGTATTGAAACAATTATAAAAGTTCCGATTGCCACAGAGCTACGTTTTGTTTATGCTTTTGTGAAACTTCGTTGAGTAAACAATGAAACATCTTTGAATTATTCCGCGGAATTGCTTACAACGGCAGATAGATATCAGCTTCAATTTAAACATAAAAAGAGCCAACATTGACAAATTAAATTATCAATTACTTGGAAAGTCAAGTCAAAGACATCTCATTAAGATAGGTTATCATTATCTTATGCTTTGGGAAACTATAAAAGATAAAAATGTAATCTTAAAGGAACAAATTTTCTGCTTTAGGGGTTTTGTTTTAAGCATCATTTAAAAATATATTTTAGTTATAAACTAAATCATTCGATTTCTCTATTTTCATCCCTAGTTTTCCCCTTGAAAATCCTTTTAGAAATCCAGCAATAAATGCAACAATCGAAGGAGTGTTAAAAGTTTGCTCCAAACTTGCCAAGTTCTGGGCTGTTCGAGAGTGCACTTGTAGGCAAAACTTGGGCGCAAAAGTTGGAGCGTGCTCCTTGTAATCGCTTAAGCCAATTACAAAAACTTAACCTCAATTTGTGCTAGGAAACACACCCCCTTTTCAACCCACCACCACCTTTGTTATTATTGTCACTCATTTAAAGCAGCTTTGTGCAAATATTTGCCCAGACTTTGGCCCAGGAACTGTCCAGCAAAATTACTTCCTTATGCCTGGCTGCAGCTGAATGCCAACCCACAAAGCCCCCTTCCTCTCTTAGATCTTTATATATATTTTTAAAAATATATATACAACAATTTCTGTAGCTCTCTGTGCCACCTGCTTATTTATGCATTTTGATTTTGTTAAGAACTGATTGCAGCTGCTTCATAATTCCTCTCACTTCCACAACTTTTTGCAAAGGAAAATTTATTTTCTCTTCTTCTGTTAGATATAGAATTTCCACATTTACACCTTTTCCAAAGTAGCTTTTGTAAGGAAAACAGGACCTGGTGGGTCAGTGGGACTTCTGCTCTAGTTATCACTGTCACGCCGAAGGGGATTGTGTTCAAAGTGGACAGAAGAGAAACTCATAGACAAAGTTTCCTTTATAAAGAAAAGCGAAACCTTTTCATGAAAAGCCTGCGAAAGGCGGCTATCGGCTACCACAAACCTAATTAACACTGGGCTTTTTCTTTTAACTCCTTTCAGCAGAAAGTGCTTCCATGCGGCCTACTACTACCTGGACGATCCACCGCATCATCCGAATGCCCCGCAGGTGGATTGGGAGAATCCTGTAAAGATCGGTGATGAAATCCGTGCCGCTGTTCCTGTAAACGAATTCGCCAAACATGTGGCTTCTTTGCACGCCGATGGAGATATTGGATTCAGCAGGGAATACGAGGCTATACAGAATGAGTGCATTAGCGATGATCTGCCATGTGAGCACTCGCAGCATCCGGAGAATAAGCGGAAGAATCGCTATCTGAACATAACAGCCTGTGAGTATTATTTTTTAAATAAATATATTAAATAAATAAATAAATAAAAAATAAATCAAATTACACTCAAAAGTCCACTACAAAATTATAAACCCTAACTAGTAAATTTAGGTTTCTTGATTAATTTTAATATAATTTTGAATGTATATCCTTCTCCTGTTAATTAATTAAATTATTTATATTTTCCTCTTCCCCAGACGACCACAGCCGCGTGCATTTGCATCCCACGCCTGGCCAAAAGAAGAACCTGGACTACATCAACGCCAACTTTATTGACGGCTACCAGAAGGGCCATGCCTTTATTGGCACCCAGGGTCCCTTGCCCGACACCTTCGACTGCTTCTGGCGTATGATCTGGGAGCAGAGGGTGGCCATTATTGTGATGATCACCAATCTGGTGGAGCGCGGCAGACGCAAGTGCGACATGTACTGGCCCAAGGATGGTGTGGAGACCTATGGTGTGATCCAGGTCAAGCTGATCGAGGAGGAAGTGATGTCCACCTACACGGTTCGCACTCTGCAGATCAAGCACTTGAAGGTATGTATTTCTTAAGTGATTAATTTGCATAATTTAAAGTCAATTAAATGTAAATATAAACCTTAAAGCTCAAGAAGAAGAAGCAGTGCAATACGGAGAAGCTGGTTTATCAATATCATTATACCAACTGGCCGGATCATGGCACTCCAGATCATCCCCTGCCCGTTCTGAACTTTGTCAAGAAATCCTCGGCTGCCAATCCCGCCGAGGCTGGGCCCATAGTTGTGCATTGCAGGTGAATATTTAATCTTTAAAATTTACTTCGATTCCCTTATCTAAATATTAAATTTATTCTAAATTTAGCGCTGGCGTTGGTCGCACTGGAACCTACATCGTCCTGGACGCCATGCTAAAGCAGATCCAACAGAAATCGATTGTAAATGTCTTTGGCTTCCTGCGTCACATTCGAGCACAAAGGAACTTCCTCGTCCAGACCGAGGAGCAGTACATATTCCTGCACGACGCTTTGGTGGAGGCCATCGCCTCCCGGGAGACGAACCTGCTGGCCGAGCAGGTGGAGGAGCTGAAGAACTGTACCCCATACTTGGAGCAGCAGTACAAGAACATCATTCAATTCCAGCCAAAGGACATACACATTGCCTCGGCCATGAAGCAGGTGAACTCGATCAAGAATCGCGGTGCCATCTTTCCCATTGAGGGCAGTCGAGTGCATTTGACTCCAAAGCCGGGCGAGGATGGCAGCGACTATATCAACGCCTCCTGGCTGCATGGCTTCAGGAGATTGAGGGACTTTATAGTCACCCAGCATCCGATGGCGCACACGATAAAGGACTTCTGGCAGATGGTCTGGGACCACAATGCACAGACTGTCGTGCTGCTCTCGTCGCTTGACGATATTGTGAGTGTAGAAGAGTCTAATTTTCTCTTGAATTTACTAAATATTTTTTTTGATTTTATTAGAACTTTGCCCAGTTTTGGCCGGATGAGGCCACGCCCATCGAGAGCGATCACTATCGCGTCAAGTATCTGAACAAGACGAACAAGAGCGACTATGTGAGCCGGGACTTTGTCATCCAGTCGATACAGGATGACTACGAGCTGACGGTCAAGATGCTGCACTGTCCCAGCTGGCCGGAGATGTCGAATCCCAACAGCATCTACGATTTCATTGTCGATGTGCATGAGCGCTGCAATGACTATCGAAATGGACCAATCGTCATTGTAGACAGGTGAGGGAGAAACCTAAAGGATAACCTATCGAAGCTGTTTAATAGTTTACACCTTTCTTTAGACTTTTGATAAATCTTTTCTAATAAAATTATTCTTATTTTCAGATACGGTGGCGCCCAGGCGTGCACCTTCTGTGCGATCTCATCGCTGGCCATCGAGATGGAGTACTGCAGCACGGCGAATGTTTACCAGTACGCCAAGCTGTACCATAACAAGCGGCCCGGGGTATGGACCTCCAGCGAGGATATACGCGTCATTTACAACATACTTTCATTTTTGCCTGGCAATTTGAACCTGCTGAAGCGCACGGCGCTTCGGACTGAATTCGAGGATGTGACAACGGCCACGCCGGATCTCTATAGCAAAATATGCAGCAATGGTAATGTTCCACAGCATGTCATACTGCAGCAGCAGCAGCTAGGAATGCAGCAGCAGCAGCAGCAGCAGCAGCAGCTGAATCTGACCACACTACATGATACACCGCCCGATACTAATCCAAGCCTATCGCCCATTCTGTCATTGTTACCGCCCGCAGTTGTCCCGCTGTCCAACTCATCCACACCACCACCACCATCACCATCCCCACAGACCATCATTGAACTGCCCTCACCCGCTACTCCAACTGCAGCTTCGAATACGGCCACAACAACACCAACAATTCCAATCACAACAACCACAACAACGACAACACCTTCACCACTCGCCTCCCCAAACAGTTTAACCCATACTAATGCCAATTTCCATACTGTTACTAATGCCAATGCTGCTAAACTCATGGAACTCGAACTTAATTTCGAACAACAACAAATGCAACATCAACAACAACAAATGCTGGCCCGGATTCAACAACAAACGCAACTTCAACAACAATACAATACGCATCATCAACACAACAACGTCGGTGAATTGCTGATGAATCCAACAATTCCTCCAACAACCGCATTGGAAACAACAACACCCGCGTCGTCACCAACAACCGCAACGATGGTCAACAACAATAATATTGACAACAACAATATTAATAACGTCACAACCACAAATGCAGCAGCGACAGATGCTCAAAACTTAGATATTGTAGGCTAAACTAAAGATAAATTTACAGAGAGAAAAAATTAAATCATTTTATAAATGTTTAAATATAAATATTTAAATTTAAATTTAAAATTAAATTTAAAATTAAATTTAAAACCATACGATTACGTATACATAGCGATGTATTTATTAACATTTAAGTCGTTTAAGTGAGGAGAACAACACATAAATTATTATTCATTCGCCGCGTAGCAAGCTCATGTTTTAACTTTAATTTATTACGCTCAGTTGTTCTCTATATGTACTATCTAAATTATTTCGTTTTTCTGTCATTTTTATACATATACCTTAAGTTTAGGTTTTAAATATAAATATTTTGTACAACCATTTTAGTCAGAGGGGAAAAAAGTCAATCGAAAATAGTTTTGAAGCAAGGAAAGAGAAAAAGTTAATCGCAAATTGAAACAAATGGTAACGTAGCACAATGCACAAATCGAACGAAAGTAGGTTAAAAAACAACACAGCAGACATTTGTCTACATAAAATATAAATATATGCATACGCGTAATGATTCGTTAATGCAGGTTAATGCTGCACAACACACTTGTGCCATGATTTCTTAAGCTACCCATAAAGCAAGCTCCTATTAAAGTAATGATTATTAGTTGAATTTATCGAGTTAACTCTTTGCATTTCGAATTGATTCAATGTCCGTCCTAGTATCTGTTACCTTTCAAGTTCACGTTTTCTGCTTTAAAAAAAGAAACTCAAGTTTAAAAAATTGGAAGGCGAATTTAATACAAGAAAGCAAAAATAATCCGAATTAGCAAAAGCACTCAACACACACATCACTGTAAATCCCCAAAGTAAAATCAGCACCAAGAGCACTAGAGAACATCACGGAAATAAATTTGTAAATAGAAAAGCTAGGTCCAGGCAACTGCACTGGATCCTAAGTATACTCCTCTTCCTGCAAAAGCTAAGAAAAATATTGTAAAATAAACCCTACAGCGATAAGTTAATGTAAAACTAAAAATAAACGCAAGCAAAAAGTATTACTATAAATATATATATAATTAACGATACATGTGAAGAAGAGGGAGATGAGAAAATAGAGAGCCCCCGAATGCATAACTTGACTCCAGTTTTGTTTTGTTTTTCTCTTTATTCGATGCACACACACAGGGTGTTATCACATTCGCTGGGCGTAATCGTAATCTGTACAGTTCTTAAAGTTAGCCTCGTATGTGGGATAAATATAAAACATAAAAGCTTCGCACTCTGAATTGCCATGGCTGAGTGCCTGTGTGTGGTAAAGAGAGGGAAAGAGAAATTTCTTTAAAAAGGTGTCTAAAAGTATGCTATGATGCCTACTTTTGGGCACCCAATTAGAGGGATTTTATATTTCCCGCAAACACACACACAGCACCAGCGTAGAGCGCAAGTAAATTAGTAAATATTTTTACATTTTATATGTAGAAAGAAAAATGAAGCAAAGTATGAAAGAAACGATAAACAAAAATGTTTTAAAGACTGGTTTTTTGTACACTTTAACTTGAATAAGCATGGTATACTGATTATGTAAATGAACGAAATGTCAACAAAGGTCCTTCAGTTTCCTCTTAGATTTATCCCAATCGAACGTAGTCAGAGACTACTGGATGCACAGTTGATGGGTTTCTGTCCCTTCGAGATCCTGATCTTATCAAAGCGAGCGAGCATTTCAATCCAATCATTTGTCAGCTGTAACCCTAATAGGCGGCTCTACATATTAACCAACCAACTACTGACCAATTTTTTGTGAGATTTATGTTTCTTAGGCACTAAAAAACCCCACTTAGACTAAGCTAATACTTATATATACGCTCTAGCAGGCTTGTAAATTCTCATACTGACAACCGATGCTTCATCTGTAATATAACGAACCAGAGAATCATATTATTTCGATACCAAATATTGGAGTAACCGTGCATTTTAACTGTTGCAAAAACAAAACGAACGCAAATGAATAGTAAACTATAGATGGATATTTCTATATACACATTGTGTACATAGGGTGGCAGCCAAATGAAGAAGCTTAATCAACAGAAAATTAAGAGTAATCAGGAGTTCTACAAATTAAAAACCAGCACACAACAGACACTTTTCGAGCAATCGAGGAAACCTTTCCGCGACTAAACTACCTTCACACATTTAACTAAAGTAAAAAAGAACAGATTATCTAATTGATGGTGTTATATGCAATTTATAAATGTGATGAATGTCAAAGTTAAGAGTATAAACCATTTAAAAACGAACAAAAAATAATGACAAAGAGATTCGATAAGAGAGAGCGCTGAAATGTAGTAAGCAAAGCATGCCCACGATTTTAGAGCTAAGCATAAACCTAGATCAAGATGAATATTACAACAGAGGCAGACAGACCATAGATTTTAAAGACACTGATGATGGTAGGGTTAGGGACTCTCCCCCAGCTTATAAAAAAACAAAAACAAAATAATGGTATATATATATATAAATATATGTATATGTATGGTACACCTAAGCTAAGCGTAAGCCAATGAGAAAATGGAAATTATGAAGCTAAAGATAGACAAGGATAAAGAAGCGTCGAAATAAAGAACACATCAAATTGCAAAAACCACTCTTACCTCTTAGCTGGGCGCTTGTGTCTCCACACTGAACTCCACCTGCATCAGCCCGAAATGGCTGCGGGGCAGAACATCCGGCGTCCAGGTGAGCAGCACTCCATTGCCGGCCACCTCCTTTGGTGCCATTTGGAATATAATTTTGGCCATGTACAGTTTTATTCTGGCGTAAGTCAGACGCTTTTTGGTTGAATCCTCAACGGATGCCGGTGGACGCACATAGGGCACAAAATGTTCGCCATCCGAATGACGCTCAAAGGCACGCTCCAACTGCAGTTCAATATTAGCAGTGCTGAAGATGCGCTTGACAATGTGCGAGGTCGTAAAGTGCCAGGTGTATTTGGTAAGACCCTTATAACGGCCTGATTCTATCACAGTCACTTTGTCCAAGGGGCGACGCTTAATTCCCGCACTGAAGCACTTGCAAAAGTGCGAAAAGGTGTCCTGAAATGAAGTAAACTTTTAGAATTTACATTTCTTAAAGTTTTAGTTATATTAATTTATATATTTTTATGTATTTTCTAGTGTTAAATTTAGATTTTCCTTTAAATATCATCTCACCCTGTGCACATGAAAGTTTTGTTGGACCAAGCGCTTTGAGATCCCCGGCTGAGGTGTTTCCTGGGGCTCAAGTGCCTCGTTTAGCAGCTCAACCACATGATCCAGCCACGCAGAGTACGCCAGTGCTGGCTGAACGGAAGCCTCCTGGCAGGGAGTATCCAAGATCTGATTTGTAGCAGCAGCACTTGGTTTATTCACAATTAAGGCTCTTTTGGCCGGCAAGGGCGGTTGCTTTCTGGACTTTACTTCTGTCACTATCTCAGAGGCCTTAACGGGAGCTGCCTTCTTAACCATGGAAATGGTTGCCAACTCAATTGGCAGCTGATCAGCAGGCGAGGCCTCCGAAAAGATGGGAGGAGCAGCCAAGATGTTGTAGGGCTCACTGATCAGCGGCAGTTCAATGTCCTCGCTGCTCAGGTCAATCTGATCCGTTGGCTGGAACTGGTCCATCAGCTCGATATTGCAGTCCGTGAGCTCGATGGGCTCTGCATAGACATCGCAGTTGGACAGCAGCTGCGAGTCATTGGCGTAGTGGATGAGGGCACTGCTGGCTTGGTTTGAATCGCTGTGGCTTTTCGTGGCCGCCGCCTGCATGTTGTCCAGATTGAAGGCGCCATCGGAAAGATCTGGCAGGGGAAGCTAAAGGGAGCAAATTATGATCCATGATTTTAATCCCATTTGTATGTTTGCCTAAAATACTCACATCCAGCTGATCGCCAAAGACCAGAATGTCCACCTGAGGATCAAAGTCATCGTCCTCCATGTGCAGACTCAAACGTAAATTCTCGGCTGCGCCATCTCCGAGAGGCGTCTCCAGCTGCGATGGCATCCAGAAGGACTGCAGGCCGCTGGTAAAATGCCCGTACACCCGTTTGCCCTGCGGCGAGCTCAGGATGCCCGCCAGGACGAGCAGCAGGTGGTCGCAGATCTCGTCCTGCATCACCAGCGAGTTGTCCGGCTCCACGATAATCTTCAGTTTCCGGCAGGCGCAGGCATAGCTGGCCCCCTTCCTCTTGGAGCCATTGGCCAGAACGGTGACGTGCAGTCGAGCTGCTGGGCAGGACTCGGAGCGTTCGCACTTCACCACAAATGTAGTGGCATTCAGCCGCTGGACAGCCGGCAGGTGCTCCTGCTCCTCGGCGTACTTGTACAGTTGCCAGAGCTGCTGCTTCTGCTCCTGGCTGATGTTTAGGTTCCACAGCACCTCGCGCGACACGCTGTAGGCCTGCGCCTTTGGAAAATCAGGGCCCAGATCGCGGCAGGTCTTGACGTGCACGCAGTCCGCGGTGGCCTTGACGCCACCTTTGTGGCAGGACTCCACGTAGCACACCGCCTTGCTGGACACCACCGCCGCATCTGGCTGCAGGGACACGGTCACCTCTTGAATTACCACAAAGTTTCTCGGCTGCTGCTCCTTCTCCTTGGATCGCAGCGAGTAAACCGTAGATCCTGGTCGCAGAGACACCAATTGCACGGCGTCAAGAACATTCCTGCGCTGCGGACACGCGACGTTCCGACACAGCTGAGCCCGATTCCCGTTTAGAACACCGCACTGAACACACTTCCGAACACCCCGCATCGCGTTTCGCGAACTTTTCTCGCGGAAAACATACGGTTTTCCTCACTTTTCACTGTTTTTCCCTGCGAACGACACAATCTGAACTTTTCCCGCGAACTAGAGAGGAGAGAGACTTAGGTTAGAGTTGAACAGCTGATTGGCTATCGTTATCGGCCGTCCGTTTACAAAATAAAAACCACCTAGAACGAATTATATTTTTGGATTTGGATGATTTTGTGGACAATTATAAAGTTATACACAGCCAACCTTCTTGGAGGGGACTCAGGAGACAATAATTATACCTCTAAATAATGACTAACATTGGGGGTATTCCAGCACATCTGTTTTTTGGGTAATCGCCAGCCCTGCGCAGCGTTTTATCGATAACTTAAACAATTGCGGAAATCGGTTTATTTATGGTTTTCTGATTGGGATTTCCTTAAAGAAACGAGATACGAGATGTCGCATCCCCTGGATGCCCAGCTGCCGCGCGTCCGCAAGTACCCCTTCGTGGGCATGCGGATTTCCGACCACACCATACTGGACACCATCGAGGGACGTCACAACTGCAGGCTGTGCCATCGTTCGCGGAAATTCTTCTGCTACAATTGCTACATACCCGTTGGCGAACTGGCGGAGGCGGATGTGCTACCCCAGCTCAAGCTGCCGCTGCTGGTGGACATTATCAAGCACAAAAAGGAGATTGACGGCAAGAGTACGGCCGTGCATGCGGCCGTCCTGGCCCCGGAACATGTGCGAATCCACACTTTTCCGGATATTCCGGACTATCGAACGGAGGACGGGGTCGTGCTGATCTTTCCCAGCGCCAAGGCGGCGACAGTGCCGCAGCTCTTCGAGCGCAACATTCAGCTACAGATAGGCGAGAACTACGGCCTGCCCAAGGGCCATCACATGGGAACCATGCTGCGCCGCCGCATGGACGAGGTGGAGATCCATGAGGGCGACGACAAGCCGGAGCAGGAGCTGCGCTGCTGGAAGCTAGACAACCTGCCCATCCGCCGGGCCGTCTTCATCGACAGCACGTGGAACCAGAGCCGCGGCATTTACGCCGACGACCGAGTACGAGGCCTAAGAGCGGTGGTACTGCAGAATCGTCTGTCGCAATTCTGGCGGCATCAACGCGGCAGTCCGCGCTGGTATCTGGCCACCATTGAGGCCATCCACCAGTTCCTACTCGAGGTGCACATCAACGCCTGGGGCCTGAGCTCGCATTACCGTGGCCTGGACAATCTAGAGATAACCGAAAGCTTCCATCGGCTGGCCGAACCGCTCAAGGTGGTGCTTGCGGAGGAGGAGAAGGCGGACCGGGAGTCGCCGTACAACGGACAGTACGACGACCTGCTGTTCTTCTTCGCCAACATGTACGATCTCATCCACAAGTACTACGATCACAACGAACTCATAGCCTATCGGCGTCCCATTTAGCTATAGTTTTATATTCTTGGATAGTGAGAAATACACGAATTACGCTTAACCATTACTTCTTCTTCTTCTTGCCCTCGTCACCGGACTCGGAGCTGGGGGAGGACTTGGCGGAGGAGCCATCCGTTTGGATGGGTTTCTGCCACTTGAGTGGGTTGCGACGGAACAAGGGCCACGGCGGAATGGTGATCTAAGAAATAGGGTTTTCCGGTATTAATTCAAGAATATTCCAGCTGGGACTTGGCTCGAGGACACTCACCAGAGAGGAGAGCAGGAAGCCCGCTCCCAGGATATACACAGTTTGCGAAAATTGCTGGACAATGGCTCCGTAGATAAGACCGATAACGCCGAAAACTGTGATGATGAGCCGGGACCAGCGCTCTGCCTTTCCCTGGCCCACAAAGTCCTGCGGTTTACAAGTTTATTAGAGATTATTTGTGGCTTAATTTATATCCTTCAAGCTCTCACCATGTGCGTCTGTATGTCCAGCATTTTGTATGTGAGATTATTAGTTAATTGTGGCTATTTTTTCACGTAAACAAATTCGGGATGCGGCACGTCAGCAGTAAGTGTTGTTCAGTGTTGCCGTTTTAGGGGGTACTCGATTTTAAGATATTGAAGTTATCGGCTATTCGATTGCTCACTATTATCGCAATTGATTTTAAATAATAAATATAGCCCCTTAAGTGAAACTGAAAACAATTAAATGCGCTTGTATAAAAAAAAACTGTTCAAAAAATTTAAATAAATCGTTATTTTAAGGCTTTTTTAGTAATAAACTAACGTGTTTGACACCTTAACACCGCCAGTTCTTATCTACAGGTGTGTACCCATGTATCTTTTTTCTATGTGAATTTGAAACAAACAAAATAAAAGCCATAAACGGAAAGTAGGTCTTATGTATTGTTTTATCAATTAGAAATTATATATATAATATGGAATTTCTATTCGTTTTTATTTTATGTGTTAAACGAAAAATAAAACTTGATAAAACCGGTGGTAAAAATGAGCAATGTCTAAAGGTTCTTGTGAAATAAAATC
>JAEIII010040420.1:0-21321 GCA_018905755.1 Drosophila ohnishii | reverse complement strand
TTCTTAATATTTTAAATTATTATTTAAATTTAAAAATAAAATACCCATAATAAAATTATTTAAAAATATAAATCAGAGCATTTCCGAGGCGCCCTTGGATTTTTCAGGACCCTCGTCCCCGGCTTTCACTATCCCTACGACTTTTTCCAGCCTTTCTCTGCCTGCAAATTTGTTGTTGTTTTTTATAAGCTGTGCATTTTGCATGCAATAAAAATATCGCATGCTATAAAGTGTGTGTTCAGTGTGCAGAGCACTGGAAATTGTAAATTCCTTTTCTATGTGTGTGTGTGTGTGCGAGGGGGAGGGTGTCCTGCCGGATATCAAAAGGGAGTGAACTACATGGTGTATATGGTGTGCGGCTGGAGCTGCTGAGAGCAGACAGCATGTGTTTATTGCCAGCACAAAATGATGATTACACGTAATGTGTAATGGTCAAAATGGGGGCGACGTAGCTGAGTGCGGCGTGAAAAGCCCCGGAAAAGCAGCCGGAATAGCATCAGGCAGCAGAGAAGGCAAAAACAAACAGGCGTCCGTCCGTCCCTACTGCCGCCAGCCTCCCCTGCCGCCTGCCAGTGGCATCTCCTTGGTTTTGCCATTTTCCGGCTGCTTCAGGAACTACTCGTCGTCGTCCCCCATTTCCACACAGCTCAGCTTTTCCTACGAGTATTTTCCATATGTGTTGGCTGCATCAACAGCAACAGCCAGCAACATACTAAGGCCATTTCTGAGGCTTCCTTTCAATTTTAGCTTTGAATCCTCATTTTTTGGTTCCCCCACAGACTTGGTTTTTAAAGTTTGAGGCACTGCAAATTTGGTAAATTTTTCCAAGCTTAATGAAAAATTCTGAAAATATCAATTTTAATGTTACAAACAGAGGAAAAATGTTGAAAATAGAATGGAAAATATATTTCAATTGAAAATGAAACAATTGTTAAAATATTCCCTTATATGAGAACAAATATACCCCCTTTCACACGCTGTCAACCAGCAACCACCTAAATTCATTATATTAAACTTATTATGTTATCATTGCAAGTCACTTCCATGACACTTTCATTACCGAAAAACCGAATACCCGAGCCAAAACAATAAGCAAGCAAGTTAATGAAATGCGAGGCACCTAGAAAAGTCCAGAGGTGGTGGTAGCGGTATTTGTGATATGGCAAACATGCAAAGCCAAAGAGCCAAGCGAGCTTTTCCATATGAAGTTACCCGAAAAACATGTAAATTAAGCATCAGCAGGAGCAAAAATGCGGCTGCGGAGGGCGGGCGGATGAGCGGGTAAGACCTTGCATTACAATTGAGTTACAGTTACGGTTTCAGTTGTTGTGCAGCCTTTATGGCAAAGGACCAGTGGGTTTTAGGGTGTTAAATACAGGGGCAGAGGGTCTGCTGTGGGCCAAGTTTGGACTTGTTTGTCGGAGCACCATGTTCATATTGTGCGAAACAATGAATTTATATTCCCTGCCTTTTTATTTCGTTGTGAGTTATGTTTCTGTACTTTTACATAAACACCAGAGGGAGAGAGGGGGCTTTCGGGCTGGAAAAATGGAGTTACTAACTGCAGTTGGAGCGAAAAAATGAATTACTGGAGCTGGGTCACTCTCAGCCGGCTTAACACATTTGACTCTCTTCGAACGTTGGCTGCAAGTTACTTTAACACATTGCACACAGCGAAAAATGAGGTACAAGTATATCAGTTAAACATTTAAAAATATGTTTTTAAATTGGGATTCAAAAAAGTCAAATGTATAACTTATTTTTCAAACGAAATTTATGTATTTTTCGAAACATTTTAAATTGATTCCAAATCAAACGTGTTTTCCTTCGGTGCACTGCCCACATTCACACCCAACTGCCCCTCATCGTTCCGCCCCCGAAGGCTACAGATTAAACTCCGCTTGTAATGAGAATTTCTGCTCTCCACATCATCAGGAGGGGACGATGATGATGAGGTGGACTCTGGGGGTGGTGCAACCAGCATACGTGGCATGTGTGTGGGTGCCCCATCCATAGAGGGAGGAAGGGATTGGGACTGGGATTGAGCCGCTGGCAATTTGCATTAAAGTCAGCTTGCTTTTTTTTCCAGCCACACCTCTCCTCCACAGCTCTACATCTTTTGTTGTTGTGCGGAATGGGTGTGCGTGTGTTTGTGTTTGAGTGTGCGAAGGTATCGGGTCAGAGCTTGGATTTTATGACACACTTCAACAAGGAGAGAAGAATGTAATATAAAATGGAGATCAAGGAAAAAAAAGTTTGTTTAAGAAAATTTTTAAAAATAATTTTTTCAATATTTTCACCATTAAGTTTACTTTGTAATTTAAAATAAAGCCTTGCCATATATCTAATTATTTTTCTTTACACTCTCTTGGTATTCCCATTTTAAAAATGACTAGTTTCTTAGTGTAGTTTTCCCTGAGTGTAGCACAGCCATCCGTTTGAAACAAAAGTTTGCTGATTCAGTGCAACATGTTGCGGTCGGCTGCCTGCAATTGGGATTCGAGTGAGCATAAATTAAAAAGCGACGTCGTCCTCGGAGCGCGCGCCAAAGAGAGCTTATGAGTTGGTTGTCCTTGCCGGTGGACACCCTGCCCACTTTTCCCCCTGCTCCACGCCTTAGCCCCCTGAAGCAGCAAACTGCAAACTATTCGCACTCTCGGTGTTGCTACAAATTGAGATTTATGTGTGAGCGAAACTTGAACAACCTCAGCCCAATTGTGTCTCTGTGAGTGCCTGCATTTCCCCAATCTCCTCGCATAATTTCACCCCCACCCCCAGCCCGCTTTCCCAGTGAGTTCGGTGGTGGCCTGGTGACCGTCTGGGAAATGGAAAATGGCAACTGGCATTGGGTTAACAGTTTCCAGCTGCGGTTAAAAAACTTTACCAACTTGTCGCCTTTTGGCACTGCAACATTAGCTCAATGTGGGGTTTGGGTCGGCACCAGGGGGTTAAGGGCAAGGCATGGCAAAGTTTTCTGGCCCGGGGTTAAGGGAGTTTTTTGGCCAGTGCATAAGTACTTCAGCGGGACGCGTCGTCGCTTCATCCAGGCAATCAAGAAGAAGAAAATTATGGATATTTTTGGCAGGAAAATTGAACTAATCTAAAGTATAACATCGCGGTTAAAGCTAACACTTGAATATTAATATAAATAAAATAAAATCAAAGGCTAAAGTTTAAAGTCAGAAACCTTTAGAATTATAATATAACTAAGTATTATTTTTACTAATTAAATATAATTTTTGCGGTACTATTGTCTTCTAAATTATCTATGGCCCTCTTAATTATTTCATTTATTTTTTAAGCCTCTTGTTTGGCAACAAGTTCTCCCGCAAAATGTGTTCCCACTACTAGATTTGTTGCCAAGTGCTTCCCTTTCATTGTTTTTAAATGTTGCCAGCTAGTGTGTGCAAACAATGAGGCTGCAACATTTCATTTCATGTGGCTAAGGTAGAGAGATCCTCTCCCTTTCTCGTTTAGCTCTCGGTTTTACCGCTCTCTGGATTTAACATTAAGTTATAGATTGTTTAAGAGAGGAAACTTAATGATTTATTTTAAAATTAATTTATCTATTAGTACTATTTGTATTAAATTGTTAAAATGCCGTTAAGATTCACATATGGCAAAACTCTCTATTACCAACTCTGTTAACTTACTGTTAACCCACCGCTGCCGGCGTCGCAGTCGCCGCGCGCCGACGTCATTTGTGACTGTACCTTTTTTTTGTACCTGTTGTTGCTTCAGATTTGTTGTTATTGTTTCTTTGGCTTTTTCGAATGCTCTTTGCGCGCGCTTTTGGCCCCGTCAGCCGTATGTGTGCCCCGTATCTGTGTGAGCCGTATCTTTGTAGCTGTATCTGCAGCTGTATCTGTATCTTTTGTTTGTTTGTTTGCTCTTTCTGCTGCTACCTCCTTGCCCCACGTTGCTTTACCATTTACCACATATTTTTTTTGTATTTCTTTTACCAGAAGCGGCCAGCCAACGGTCAAAACTTAAAAACGAGAAAGAGACCTTTTATTTATTCACTGTTTCACTGGCTTTGGCCTCAAGTTTACTCTCCTTTTCAGCAGCTACGTGCAACGTGTTTTTGTCCAGAGCTTTGTCTCGTTTTTCTCTCTCCACCTTCTCTCCTCCCCTTCCCCTCGCCACGCTAGATTAGATACAGATGCAGATACAAAAGATACAGAGCTACAAAGATGCGAGTGATGCGGGAAACTTGCTTACATGTGGCTTGTTTGCTTTTCTTTCTATTTTTTTTGAGCAAGAAAAAGGTCAAACGCTAGCCCTGCGGCGTTAACGCGCTCAAGCCCTTGCACTAAAATGCAATCTAATAATTATACGTGGAAAAACAGCAGAATAACAATAATAAACAAGACCAACTTGAGCCAAGTTCTTGGCCGAAAACGGAGAGGAGAGTCTGTCATGTGTTGATTCAAGGCTAAGGGTAAATGCAGTTAAAGAAAAGTAATGAAAGTAATTCAGAAATTAATTAAAATTAAATTTTTTGTATTAAGTTTATTTAATTTCAGAATTGATTAATTGTTCGTTATCAGTTATCGAGTATTTTTAGTTGTTTGAGTTACTTAGTTAGCATTATTCCCCTACAATAAATTTATAAAGAGATTTATTAACTTGATTTAAGCTCCTAATAGTTTTTACCATACTTGTTAATTTATTTACGTACAGTGTTACAAGTCAAGAGTTATAACGTGGAGGGGAGGCATCGAGTTAACGTTGCCGTCGTCGTCTGTCCCAACTACTTAACCTTTCGAGCAAGCCAGAAAACTTCACGAGAGATGATGCCTGGCAGATAGGACCAGAGACCGAGAACCTGAACCCAAAAGAGCCTCGACACTGACATTAACCCGCCAACGCCAGACCCAGACTCAGCCTAGGATCCAGAGTCGGAGTCAGAGTCAGAGTCATAGTCAGATTCAGGCTTAAGCTCAACAATTGCCCAGGGAACACGCCTACGCGAGACCAAAGGAAAATGAGCACAAGATAAGGGGAAAAGTGAGGGAAAAATCAGAAAAGCAGGAGAAGCAGGAGGAGGAGCGGGTATCACATGTAAAATGTATAAAATATATATGCGGCTGCACCCACAACAATCCAGGATGACGTCTGGATGCAACCAGCGAGGTCCAACCAGTTGCAGCAGTTGCTGCCTTCGGGGCAGGCTTCAGCCTCATCAGTACGAGAATTATCATCGGAGCACTCCTCCATCTTATGCCACCTCCGTCATCATCATCACCTTCATCATCATCATGCTCGGGGCCGTCATCATTTTATTTATCCAACTCATGTGGCTCATGGGCTCGTTTTTATCATGCATTTTAATGCGGCCTTTGAAAAGTGAAGTGGACTGCGGAGTGTGTTGGAGTTGGAGTGCAGCAAGAAGTGGAAAATAACTAAAGTGTCGCCTCAGAGACTCGGACCTTCAACGACCAAACATTTGCACTGCGATAAAATCGCTATTAAATCAGGGAGAGTTTTGGGAATTCCACAAATATTTGGAGTCATTTTAAGGGGCAGAGAATGACGAAAAATCCAACAAATGATTACATCTTCCTTGAAGATACCTTCTTAAAGTCACTAACTCTCTCGCTGAGAACATGAGTAGTTATTTTACTCTTTTGAACACTAAATAAATATAAATATTAAAAAAAAAACGTATAAATTATATATTTAAATAAGTTTCCTGCAGTGCAACAGCTCCCTTACTCAAAAACTCCCAAAGTCTGCGATTCGGTCTTTTGTCTCTCTAAAAATATTATAAAACATAACAATAAGAAGGCAAAGGCAGTGTGAAGTTTACTTTTTATCCCCCATCCCCCTGAAACCCCCTGAAAAAAACCCGTTTGTGTCGTCACTAAAAGTCTCCAGTCTGCCCCCCGCGGGACCCTTGTGAAACAGGTTTACCCCGGCCCCCTACACAGGCGTCTACTGTTGCAAGCCGACTCTCTTCACTTGGAACTCCATCTTAGAGTCATCTTGCCCCTCTGAGGCTCTGAGTCTCCCTGAGTCTCCCGCTGCTTTCTTAAAGCTTCGCTTTCAATGCGTTTTTCTCTGGACTGTGGTTGTTGGCCTAAAACACAGGCCTGGACCTGGACCTGGGTCTGGTCTGGGTCTGGTTTCTGAGTTCTGGGCTCCCCTTTTTGGTAATTGCTTCGCCCCGCACCGTAGGTGTCTCATTTTCGGTGCTGCCCGCGGCGTTTATTGCAGCATTTACAAAATGTTACAGAAATTATCGAAGCGGCCAACGACTCGCCACCCACTCGCCTTCCCTCTGCCTCTGGCTATGTTGCTGACGGGCACTAGGCACATGTTGCACGCACGCTAGTGGCAGTGCATGTTGCTGACATAAATGAGGCTAAACAAATTCTGCCAGATACTTGGCTTTAGGGTCCAGGAAGGTCGCAGGATAGGTTATTTAGGCTCACAAAATAAAAGCTAAACACATTACCACTCTTCTCCTTTAGTACTTTAGGCAATATACTTTATAGCTTTATTTATAAATATTTAAAATCATTTCTGTGACAGTCTGTTGTGCCTGTTGCGGCAACATTCAATATTCGTGACAGATCTACCTTTAAGCCCGGTCAAAAGCAAGCAAGTTGTCATGTTGCCAATGCCACTTACCATTCGCCATTCTCGATTCTCGAATCGTTCGGGCTCTGGGCCGACTCTTGTTTCTGGTTTTGGCCTCTGAACGTGATGAGATGTGATGTGTTGCTGCTTGGCTCTGATATGCCTGTCGTGGCTCCTCCACCGCCGCCTCGTTGACAACGTCATTACTGTTCTCAATTTCACATATCACATGGCACAAGCAACAAAAAAAAAAATAAAAGTAAAACAAGAAAAATCCACAGAAACCAGGCTTCCTTGTTGTTATTTTTTCAGGGCGGCTTAAAAATACAAGACCAAGCATTTGCTGCCTGCAACATGCGATACTACTACTATACGCCAGTATATCCCATGGTGCTGCCCTTCGGTTGGCTTTACTTCGCGACCCTATTGCCAGTCACAGTTCTGGGTTGCGTTCCCATTCCCCAAAACTACTCCTGCTCCTGCCAGACTCCGTTAATGTGTCGAAAATGTTACGAACAGAAACATGTGGCTTGTAAGCTCCAACAAACTCAACAGCGGCAACACCAAAATACCAAAAAACACACTGCGGAAAATAGTGGGGAATTTGGATTGAAGCGAAGCGTTTGATTATTATTTTTAACACTAAATATATATTGCTAAAAAAATAAAACGGGATCTGAACAATTTTCTCTTAAAACCAGTTTAAATTTTCTTAAAAGAGAAATAATAAAAGGTTAATATTCTTATTAATCAATTAATAAAATATCGAACATTTTTACAGGAAAACTAATAACTAGTTTATTTTGTTTCTCCCCCCCTCAAAGCCTAATTTTTTGCAGTGCATTCAGCAACCACAACTTGTGCAGGCTAGCAACATGGCGCAGCTTTTCCCGGGCAACTTTTGATGTTCGCTAGACATAATTCTAAGAAATTTTGACACTTTTGACATTTAGTAGTTTTGTCTACGCGCACAGTCGAAGTTAGCAGGAGCTCAAGTTGAGCCGAGGGCCTCCGCGCCAACTTTCGTTGCGGGAGCAGCGTTGCCCTAGCCCATTGTCTTGTCCAGAATTCCGGCAGAAAATCCGTGATGGCAATTAAAAGTTGCACATAGTTAGGGCTGGGTGGAGTGGCAGCAACTCCCTGCCCTGGCCTGGCCAATATCAACTGGTCAGCTCCAGGGGAGGAGCGCCTTTTGATCCGGGGGCGATACATTAGCCAACTGTGTTTGCTTTTTGGCTTTCAATTTTATGTAAAACAAAAAAGTTGCTGCTGCTGCCCAAGTAGTAGTAGTGGCTAAAGTAGCTGAAGTTTTTCGCCGGCAAAAGGAGCTGCAAAAAGTTTGTTCCTGGACAATATGATATGTATTAAGGCTGAAAGTTTTGCCTGCATTATTTTTCCGGTTGGAATATTTGAAGAGATTGCAAGGGAGGGCAGGCAAGTAGAGCCCGGAATTTTGTTTGTCATGTGCACTACTTTGATTGCTTTTTAAGTTTTAATAATTTATTTTAAGGGGTTTGTGGATTGCCTGGTATTTATACTTCAGATTTTTACAGCAAACAGATGGTGTTTTGGGAATGATAAGAGAGAATTACTGATTTACTGAATGTAATAATAATGGATTTTATATTTTCTTGACAAATACTTTTCTTTCTCTCAAGTTATTTTTTTCCCAAAATAATAAATCACATTTTCAAAGATTTCTTGCTATAAATCATAAGTTTTATATATTTCTCTCATGGTAAACCTATGTTTTGGGAATTGATAAGCTTAATAATTAAATTTATTGAATTTCCAAATGAATGGTAAAAATTGAATTCCCCTCAAAATCTGTATGATAAAAGGAATATGTATCGTATTTAACATAAATCATAAGTTTATTATGCTTATCAAAAAGTATAATCCCTTGAGAATTTCCCTCTAAAATCATTCAACCACCGAACATACTTCATATCGAAATGCCTTCTCGCTGTGATTTCTCACGAAAAATCAATAGAAATTTGTTTGTTTTGCGTTTGGCATTTCATTTCATTCAATTGTGGGGTTTCCACCGCAATGGAAACAATTAGCAAAGCCATACAAGCCCGATAGCCACTCTCATGGACCATTGGCTTCTCTTAAGTGGCTTCGTTGCGCCGCCTATCGCCGATTTACATCTGTTTCAATAAATGTGTATGATGCTCACCATATATTTGGTTTATAGTTTTCGGTATTCCGCAGAGTGTGTGCATGCAATGCAGAGATTACACCCACATGCGAGGAGGAGGAAGTGTGA
Source organism: Drosophila ohnishii (assembly GCA_018905755.1). Taxonomy (NCBI): domain Eukaryota; kingdom Metazoa; phylum Arthropoda; class Insecta; order Diptera; family Drosophilidae; genus Drosophila; species Drosophila ohnishii. The sequence continues at coordinate 12,464 of JAEIII010040420.1, read as the reverse complement.
CAAATGCGAGGGTTGCTTCTGCAATCTTGCTGACAATAATCTTTGGCAATTTATTGTGTGCGCCCGGGCTTCTGTCGGGCTGGCTAATGTCTTGGGGCAACACGGATTAGATGGTGACAAACCGCCCGGACAAGTCGCGTAAGTAAGTAAGTGGCTCCCCTTAGACACGCCCCCCCAAAGAAAAAGAACACAAAATTCTTATAAGGTTGTGACTACAGAATACCTGGTCCTCAATTTTCAAAGGTTTTTTTATGGTAAGTTTTTGATGGTAGGAATTCCCTCTTTAGGATAAATATATTTCTTAAAATTACATTTATTATAGGATTTTTAAAATTACCTCTTGTAAGTCCTGAGATCTGAAAGCTCAAAACAAATATACCCCACAAGTACCCTGCATAAAAACCCGAGAACTGATGGGGAAAAAGTTCCGATCTATTTGGCAACTGTTGCTGATTATTTATTTGCGCTTTTAGCTCGCCACACACTGAGATAAATTTTCTCCTTATTTTTCTTTTTTCCTTTTTTTTTTTTTTTTTTTGAGGAGAAGCTTCTGCTTGCTAGCTGCGATTTTTGTGACAGCCACCGAGGGGTGCAAAAAAAAGAAGGAGCAGGGGAGGGGCAAAAAGTTGGAAGTCCTGCTGCTCCTTTTTGACAAGGGTGGACAATGGCGATTAGCGCTTGGCACTAATGGGGAAACCCAGAAACATGGGCGAGAGTCATGTGTTTGCGCAAAGGATCTGGCCACAAAACAGGGACGGGTGTTATCCGGCGGGAAAAGAAGGGAAATAAGGCGGGAAAATCAGAGGGCGCAGTGAGGACTATGTGTCCTGTTGCTGGTGCTGACTTGCCACTTGTCTTTATTAGTTTTTCGGACGAGTTTTGCTCCTGTCTCCCCGTGCACTGCTCGAAAATGTACAGTATCTGTGTCCTTTTAAACTTTTTTGAATTAAAAAGATTTACATTGAATTTTTAAAATAATAAAATATTATACAATTATTTTTATTTATTTATTTATTTTTTGATAGAATTTGTCATTATTAATAGTATTTGTATTAATTTTCTGTATAATTGTAAATGTTTTTCCCCCAGTGCACGTCTCCTCTTCTCGTGTCAGCAACAGGATCAGGATAAAGTGCATTGGACATACTTTGGGGTTTCGCTCAGAGGGCTGAGGATTCAGCTATGAGCAGATTTAGCAATAAGGGAAGGCGAGGGCGGGACAAACGACTTTTGCCACTTGTTTACTTGCTGCTTAGGTTATTAGCCAATGCCACATGTTTGCTCAGCCGTCCGGCAGAGAGGCAGAGCGGCAGAGTGTGAAAATTGAATTGAATTTTCCCTGCTCCTCCCGGCATTCCAGCGTCCAGTGGACGGATTTGTTAAATTTACATAATTACCCGAAGAAATGAATAGATATTTAATTTCTCAGCCAAGTATCTATAAATTTCCCTATCTACTCCGATCTGAGACTGCCGGGGGAATTGAACTCTGAGGTAACTATTGCAGCACCATGGGAGACAGAATGTCAATAATCTATCCAGATTCACTCCGGGACCGGGACCGGGACCGGGACCGGGTCCAGGTAGAGGAGATTTTTTCTATAGTGTGGCAGCAGTGTGTGTCCAATGGAAATTCTTTTTCGTTGTCATTTGATGTCACGCTTCAAGAGCTGGAATTGGTTTTCCTCTCGCCGCAGCATCCGAGGGAAAATCTAGCTCAGGTTATTGACTTTTTCGGGTCTCTGAGACAATAAATACTTGATGTGCCTGCCTTGTATGTTTTTGTCGGGCGGCGGACACTTGAGAGCGGAGCATAAATTAAAATTCAATAAAAATGTCACAGCAACACACACAAACACTGCAGCCGACCTTTTTTCGAGGGTTTTCTGGCTGCCTTTTTTTGTGGAGACCAGACACAATTGCATTTTGATTTGAGGCTTTCTCAGGTGGCAAAACGAAACTACTCGAAAAAGGAGTAAACAATGGAGGATTTTTAAACGTAAAAATGCAAAGTGAAGCGAGTTGAATTTTTTGAAAGATTTTAAATAGGCGAGCATTTAAAGCATTGCTAGGAATTTATATTTACAAAGAGGCAAAGAGGAATGCGAATTCATTTTATTTTAAATAAGTTAAGATAACTAGAACTCAGCTTTTATTGTTTTATCTAAAGACCCTGCGACCTTTAAAAAAATGTTTAATATAGAAAATTATTAACAAAAAATTTTAAAAAATTTAGAAAGGATGCAAACTCCTATTTTGTTAAGAATCAAACTTAATCTTTTAGTTTAATAAAGTTTAAATATTGCTACTCTTAGATTTTACAAAACTTCTTATATTAATTCAATTAAAATTTTACCAACTCAGTAAACTATTAAGCTATTAACCTTAAACTTGTTGTCACACTTCACCGAGATTGGCCGTTTAAAAGGCTGACTCATAGCTGGCCATTACCCAGCCCCAAGTTGTTGGACCTTAACCCCTCCGCTTAGAGTCGGAAAAAAGAACCCCTGGACTCAACACCCCAAGCGAGCTGGCCCTTGGTCTCTTCGGAATGGGACGCTCTAAACAATTAGAGAACTTTCGCAGCCATGCATTAACGCAAGGACAACAATTTAAATGAGTTGACTTTTCGGGGAACGGAGGAGGGGGAAATCACAAGCTGCTGCGACGACTGCGACTGCCTGGAGTAACAATAAATTAATTAAAACTTTTTAGCCAATTCAATTTGTGTTGTGTTGTCGCCTGTCGTCTGTCTGTCTGCCTGTCTGTCGTCTCGTGGCCTTCCCGCCTTGGTTTTTGTCTATTTTCCCTTTTTGCTGTTTTTTTTCCGTTTGCTCTGTCCCTTTGAATTATAAATGCACATAAATTGTTGCGTGCTGGCCAGGATTTCTGCTCCTTTCCGCTCCTTACCAGTGCCTTCCACTCCCGTTTTATTGTATTTTATACCTCCTAAGGACGCATGAATTTCCAAGTGATCTTGGCATTTAACGGATTTGAATAGCAATCAAAGTTTGTTTATTGCGCCAGTTAGTTTTTAGCTGGGAATTAAATAAAACTAAGTCCTGGCATTATTATTCTGCAAAAGTTTAGCTTCCAAGCGATTTTCAATTTAAGAGAGAGCAACAAAAAATATGGGAATAATGAGAAAGATTTAAAGTAAATAAAATTCTGTTCTAGATGAGTTTAATTAATTCTCCCACCTTGTTGCAATCAAATACTCCTTGGGGAATATTTAATAGAAAACCCCACCAAAAAAAGGTCACTTACACAAACCGATGTAACGCAGATCCCAGATCCATTTCCAAAATGCATTAGAAGCGAAGCCGGAAAACTCCCCAAGAAGCCAGGCCACAAGACAGGACCAATTATTTGGCTAGCAACCGAATCGAGTAATAAATACACATCAGCCCCGGATTAAGATGTAGGCCAGAAGCCAGAGGGGAAAACCCTCAAGAGAAGACCGTGTGAAGGAAACGACACCTGCAGGTGAATGAAAAGAAGAGCAGCAGAGCAACCCCCGAGAGAGGGTCTCATATCTAAGAGCTACTTAGGCCAGGATATTATTCCATTGTTCAACGCTTAAGTCAATTGCACAATGAAGTTGTTTTGATGATGATCTCACCCCCGGACACACGGACAGACAGCTGCCCGCAAAGTGCATTCCGCCGAATGTAAAACTATATTATTAATCAATATTTATGGCAGCCAGCCAGAAGAGCGACCATCTATCAAGTGAGCAGCCGAAAAAAGGGCGAACAAAGAAATGAAAAGCCTAGAAGAAAACCCAAAAGGAAAGCGGGAAACAGGGAAACCTGTTATGCGAGAGCAAACAGACACCGAGACAGCGCTGAGGGTCGAGCCGAGGGGAAACATTTCCAGGTAAGACCTCTCTCGATTCATGCTTGTGTGCACTTTGACCACAAAAAGGTCAAGACGACGACGCTTCCAAAGATACAGATACTCGAGAGGTAAAGCACAGGGAAAAATAATGTGTGTTCTTATTAGGAAAATAAGAAAATTCGGAATATTTTCAAAGTATATGAAGACTATCAGTCCTGTTATAATAAGAGTTAATCAGAGAGTTTGATTTATCTAAATCTACAATTTTATTTTTATTATTTTTTATTTTACATCAAAGAACTTGATTAAATGCCTAATATTTTTTCCAAGTGCAACTGCAGCATAATAAGTTGCAGTAGGGATTTCAGGGCTGTCTTCTTTCAAGGTAGTCAAATAAATATTTTTTTTCACAGACACAACTCGTTCAGATCAGACCCTCCCCCCGCTCCTCACTCTCCCGCCAACAGTTCTCATCCCCTGAATATATATATCTCTCGGAATTTCAGTGTCCAACAGTCCGTAACCAAACAGATGAGCAAACGGACAACCGTAAAAGTGTTGCTGGGGCCGTAGCCGTTGCCAGGGAATGTAAAGTCATCTTCATGCATAAATAAGCTCGGCAGCAAAGCAAAAGCGAGGGAAAAGCAGGGCAAGGCAGAACGCAAAGTGTTCACCTCATATCAATTTCCATATTAAAAATGGTCCAAGAACGCTCTCGCCTTTGATTTGCTTGTAAAATATATTTATTTATTTTCCCACATCATTTTGACATTGCCTGCGGACCCCAAACCCCGGACCCTGGACTGGACCCCTGGACTCTGCACTCTGGTCTCTGAGATATTTCTAATTGAATGCACAGCATCTTCCATAGAAAGTTGTTTCTAATTCTAGCTTCCGCCTGCCGAGGCGGCTGCAGTTTGAAATAATTTCATTAAATTTCATGAGTTGGTTATTTTACTTTTTTCGAAACATTTTTGTTTATTGTCCAGGTGAGTTTGTTTGGGAACTCTTTTTGGGAATAACACTTCTGTTTGGAGTTTGCCTGGTAATTTGGTTTCCCAATAATTGGTTGTATTTTCAGTTCAAACAGAGGGACTTCTGAAGTCAACTCTTTTTCTCACCTTTGACATGGCAAGCTGGCTCGACTTCTGATTAAGTCACACCCTTGACAAGGAAATACTGGCACATATTCCAGCCTCTAATTGACATACAGCTCTGGTAAAGTATTTAAAGAGGAATAAGAATTTTAGGTACTAATGAATAATTTATATGAAAAAATGTATTTATGGGAATTAACGGATGTGTATAATACCACATAACAATAACTTTAGACTCTTAATGGTTTTGTTATTAATTAAAAATATTTATATAATTTTAAATATGTATTTTTAAAGCCCTTAAAACACAGTTTTTCCCTTGTATTATTAATTAAATTCGCGACATTTTCCTTTCATTTGCATTTAAAAAGCATGTTTACCCACATTTTCCCATTCCCTTTCCCTTTTTCCGTTGCTGTTCCCAAAATGCAATGCAAATTTTTTGGCCCAAACAATAAACCATTGGTGGCCATGTAATTAGAGGGAATAAACAGAAGGGCACAAGTGACAAATGAGCCCGATACGAGGACTTTGCTGCGGCGGCTCGCTTTATTAACAGCTCAACAGCGCCGCTGTTCGGGCCAAACTGAATAAAACGGGGCCAAAATCCATGGCCCAAAGGGCCGTAGGGAAAAATAGGGAGTTGCTGCGAGCTGGTGGCGGTGCCACATGCAACTCAATTAAGTTCGGTGGCATCGACGGCTACAGTGTGGCTTAAATAGCCGCTGTTGCATAATTTTCCCCGAGCCCGGGACTTGGCTCTACTTTTTTTTTTTTGTTATATATATATGGTATATTACGCTGGGCATAATAATTCACGCATGGAAACAGGGAGCGCAGGTACCGGGGAACGGGAACAGGAACAGTGAACACCGAACAGGAGCAGGCTTCAAGCGTTGCGAAAACTAATTAAAACCGACCGGCCACTGCCAATTAAGGTGGCCAAGAGGACCAAGAGGACACACCCACACTCAACATGCATGAATTTCTCATCATAAATAGTTCACTCGTTGGCGGCGTTGGGGCGTGGCACCTGAACTCCTCCTAATTTACATGTGCTCCACAACACTGAGACAAAATGTTGTTTACTTTTTATTCTGTGAAATTTAACTAAAATTATTAAAATTTAGTTGTAAGAAAGGAAACATGTACTATTTAATTGCCTAAAAAAGAAATTAAGGTAAATATTTAAAGTTTTATTTTAATTTAGAACCTTCCACATTCATTTTTTTACAAAACATTTTATTCAATTTGACATATTCTTTAAAAAGGCATTGCTCTTTTAACCGAATTCCCCAAAAACACTTTATAATCTATAATATTTCGCCAAGTGTAATCTACCTAATTAAAGTCAACCCAAAAAATGAAGCTTTATGACTTTGGCGGCGCCCAAAAAACGCGGTTTTATATTTCAATAGGCCCGAACAACAACAACAACTACCCGCTCTTTCGGAGCGTTCATCCCGGCGACTGCAGTTGAGTTTCAGTAATTAATTGTCACTCCGCACACGTACCCGCACACACAAGCACAATGCGAGATCCTGCGATAGGGAGGGATATATGGAGTTAGAGGTAACGCGTAACGGGAGAGACACACTGACCCTAATTACGTGTAACGAGTTCATAAATGCTACACGCACCTGCAGCTGCTGCCCCCACAACAATGTGGCAACAAAGCGCGGAGACAAATTCGCCCAAAAATACCCTACAAAACGGGTTTGTTTATTTTCTGCAGGAATTAAGTGAGCTAAATTATCAATGTTGTTACATATTTAGTAATTTCCCTTTTTTGTTGTAAATACTATTTATTTATTTAATGTACTTATGCACAGTTTTTTTTTGTTATTTTATATTTTATACTTAATACAATTGAAATTGTATTTCAAACATGACCATGTCATTAGTTCATGTAATCCATTTCAACGGATTTTTTTGAAATAACAACACTTTCATATGATATAAATTATATAAAACACTTTCATTATATTTATGTTTTTGGGAGGCTCAATTTTTAAATGCAAATATTTTCAAAATTTATAAAAATATTTCCCATCGGGTTTTACAAATCAATACATTTATCCCCCATGGAAAGAGTGTCACTAGAGTGTCACTTCCCAGACGATTTTAGCTCAACTTGTTGTGGTCTCCTGTTGCGGCTAATTAAAATTAGGAAAGCGAAACCTGGCAGCGGCGGCAACTTTTGCCATTGTCATTTAGGCGCAGGGATTGTCTGACTCCGGATCCCAGTCCGGATCCGGGTCTCGGCTCTGCTCGAGGACCTCGTCGTGTGACGTGTGGCAACTCCGTGACGTCTGTGTGTGTGTTTGGACAGTTTTGTGATTTCACAACTGTTTCATGGCTATGTTCAGTTATGTTCCATTGTTGTCCCTGAGTGTTGTCCTCGTTTCGTGTCGTTATGTTCTTTATTTTTTCCAGTTTTTTTCTTTTTTTCCTTTTTGTTCGTCTGCTGGCGTCAGTTAATTAATCTTGTCACTTGTCACCTGAAGTTTCTGGCTTAGCGCGGCTTGCCGTTTCCATTAATGCCACCTGACGTCATGTCACAGCTCACACCTTTTGCAGCTGGATTGGGCCCGGCCGCAATTGTTTAATTTATGAATGGACTCCTGCGGCCTGGCCGCGGAGGTTATGTGGGTTAATAATTAATAACAGTGGGAGAGTTAACCCACAAGCGACCTTAATGGAGTACTATTTGGGGGGAGTCCGTCCTCAGGGATTCCATAATCACTCCACTGACAGCTGATAAAAATGCTTTAGCTTTATTGCCAATTAAAAAACTATTTATAGACACATAAGAGTTCTCTTACTGCCAACTTTATAACCATGAATCTAAGGATTGTTTAAAATCGTATCATTAAATTATTAAATGTACTTATGTACACTGGCTGTTATTTCCATGACTTCTATTTAAAAAGTTTTTCATTAAACAAATTCCTCGTTTATTTCACCAATCAATGTGCCATTCAGCTTTCCTGCAAGTTATTAAACGAACAGACTTTTGAAACTGTCATAAATACAACCGAGGGGAATTTTACAGAACCAGACTGCACCCACAGGTTATTATTTCTCATTATCCAGGGATATATCTCTCTGTCTCTGGCTCTGCTTTACTCTCCGTCTTCGGATACACTATCATCTCACTGACCGGCATTGCAGGCATTATTGATGAGGTTTCCCTTAACGAACTCCCAGACAGCTCAGCGCCTTCACATATCCCCCACTCGTACTCGTACTTATCGTGCACATAAAAGTCAAAAGAAATCGCCAGCGTTTTCCGTTTGATTGCAGCTAGTGCAGTGGTGTGTGTGTGCTTTCCACTGCCTTTTCCCGCATTTTCCAACCATGCCGGCCATCGTGGGATGAGTTTGTATTGCAGGTGGCAAAGCATAAAACTTCATTATTGTGTCGTGTCGCTTACGTGCGATGATGGCAATAGAATGCCGTTAACATCTGGCAGTCGCATCAGCGGCAATGATACCGCAAAACAGCAGCAACGCCTGCAACACCAGCAACATGCAACGCTGCGAGGGGCAACAACAAAGGCAATATATCATGGGTCCAGCTTTTAGCGAGCTTTTCATAATCAGTGATGCATTGCCAACAGCTAGCAGCTGACAACCATGAAGAGGAGCTACACTTGGCGAAAATATGATAGTCTCAAGAAATTTGATAATAAACTAGATAGAAGAAACCCACAAATGATCTTAGCAAACGCATTTACAGGCTATTTCTCTTATTGCATTTGATTGTATAAATATTATATTTCTCTTAGTGTAAAAAAGGGCGCTAAAAATAGCTGCAATGTTGGCTGGGCGATGACAATGTTGTTGTACCACCGCCCAGCTATTGTTGCTGACATAAATCCATATTTTGTACAGCAAATTTCACGATTGGTCGGCGGCCCCCAACACCAAACACAAGCAAATCATATGTGGGAAAGCCGGGAAATTGGTAAAAAAAAAAGAGGGAAAAACTATTTCCAATTAACTTTAAAGTTTGAAGAAGGTGAACTGGGGGGCAGAGGTGCACGACTGCACTGCACCAGCTCTGAATGACAATGACAATGACACTCGGGACACCCGAGACCCAAGCAGCATAAATCCCATTTGAAGATGACAAAATATTCCAAGAATGCAGAAGGAGAAGGGGGAATCTCCTACGGTCCTCCAGTGGCCCGCCTTGTGTCCATCATTCTTCATTTAGTGACCCGACACGAGCATAGGATGTCAGCAGCTGTTGGCTTCGGCTCTGCCTCTAGCTTTGGCGTCATCATCATCGTCATCGATGTGGCTCCATTTGGCGCCACCTTTAAAAGGCGGTTGGGGTTGGCGAGTTGGGGACGTGGGGACGTGGGAGACCTGATGTCATTGGGGGGAACGGATGAGGGCGAGTGCGAGGAGGAGACAGTTGAATGTGCAACGCATGCGGAAAGCAAACAAAGCGCGACAGGCGGGCAAACAAACATCCAACTGACAGCAGAAATGCGCCACTGAGACAGATGAATGGTGACGAAGCGGGAGGAGGTCCTGCAGGAGGTTCGGAGGACTTCATGCACACGAAGTCAACAGTCAAGCGGGTAGCTCGCGCTTCCAGGACATTGCACCCTGCGGTATTTGCTTTCCATTTTTCGCCTTTAAAGTGTTGCCTACATTACAGCTACAAAGAAGGGAGGTTGAGGAAGTATTCAAGGAAAAGTAAATACACAGGAAAATATATAAAAAATAAATTACAAAATGGAAAGAATTTAGAAAACACAAAACGAGAGCAAAAACCAAATTCAGAGGTAGGAATATTATTTTTCCTATAAATATAAAAGCTAAAATCTATGTAGCAATAATAAAATAGCATTCTTATTCAATCTAGGCAATTTATAATTTCGTATTAAATTTAATTTAAACTTTAACTCATTTTCCTGGAATCCATAAATACCTCTATAAATCGCTTCCTTCTGTTAGTGCCTAAAAATACCACCAAAACCGAAACGATTCCCTTGGAGCTGACTGCAAAAATGTTTTATTAAATCCAACGGCTATGCCAGCACACAGACACACAGCACACACTCCGCACACACACACCAGTACTGCTCACACACCCATCATCCCGGGCAGCTTAAAGTGCTGCCTCCTCTAATTACTTAATTACGTGCTCCGCTATCGCGGAAAACCCGATGGTGCTGGACACGCGGAATGGGGAATAGGCAGTGGGCCGAGGATGGAGTGGGTTTTCCGGAGCTGGGCAAAGAGAAGCCAAACAGGAGCCAACAGGAGAGCCACCGAAAAAGCCGCAACTGGTTACACCTGCGGCCAGACTAATCTATCATGTGCCATAAAGCGCTAAACGGGATGCGATGCGAGGGGCAATACGAGAGCTGTCTCTTTAGTTTGCCCCTCTCGCTATCCTCCACTACCATCACTACCACCACCTCCTACACGATTTTCCCAACCGCTTTTCCTCCGTTTTTGCCGTGTTGATAAGCCGCATTGTGTCCGGTGAGTTGCGCACGCGGCTTTTGTGGCCGAGCGGACAGGCGAGCGCTAGAAATGTTTATGGCTCCGCGGGGAGCTGGAGCCCAGTATGCTTGTGTGCAGCCAGAGCGAGTGTATCTTGGAGTGAAGTACCACACAGTAAAAAAATTAAAATACTTCTTTAAAGTGATAATTACGGCAAAATGTTAATGGCTAAAACTATTCGCAAGGAAGTATAACTAAAAGTCTTATGGCATTCAATAAATTGTATAGTTTCATTGTCAGGATCTATGATTTTCAAACCCCAAAACAATCAATGGTAAATCATTTAATAATAACTTTTAAATATTAAGTTTTCCTTAAATACCAAGGTTCATTAATAACTTTCTTTTCAAACTTTTCTATCTGTACGTGAGCTTTTCTATGTGAGAATATGTGCTGCGGCGCGTGTGGCGGCAGCATGAGGTGCAGGTGTTAGTGTGAGTGTCAGTGTGAGTGTGAGTGCCGTGGCACAGTTGTTGTGGCCATTCTGATCCCCAACGAAGCGCCTAAAAGCCCTTTGTGCCTTCTGTCCTTCCTGTCGAATGGCGGACAGTGGAAATTAAAGGGCGGAAGATGTTAACAAACGTAGCTCGACCGTCTTTTTGTGATTATTTCTTTTCAACATCGTTTCTTAAAATTTGCTAAAGAATTTAAATAAGAAAAAAATGAACTAGAAATTTGAATTTGTAGCTAACAAAGCTCGGTTCATACCAAACAATAGCATTCAATTAAACGAAAACTAAAATAAAATCTATATATTGTATTTTAAAATAAATTTTAAATGCTTCTATAAGTCAATTCAATACATGTAAATCCCTGCAATACCAACGAAATTTCACCCGCGGCCTAAAAGCATCCAATGAAATCTGTTGGATTTGTCATTGGCAAAAAAAAACTACTGCATACTTTTGATTGCAAGGAAAAGAGTAGAAAAAAATAGTTCTGTAAAAAGAGGGAAACTTTTTAATAAACTATTTTGCCGCGTCGACAGCTGGAACTTTCCTTTCTTGGCGACTTTCCAGCAGCTCACACACACACACATACATTCCCAGATAAATATCAGATTTCTTTTCTTGGTCACAGAATGAAATTGTCAACATAATTCGCAGTGAACCATGAATTTTTTGTGGCAAAAACAAATGCCAAAAGGGCAAACCAAGAGAAAAATAAAAGAGTATTCTATAACCTTTGGCTCTGTGTGCGGGACAACAAAATAATATTGTTTTTGTAAGCGTCAATAATGCAAATTGATAAGGCAGCGGGGAAATGTATTCCTCTGGGCGAAAGGCCCGCACAAAAACCAATTCGCAAAATGGCTGTCGGGCGAAATACAAAAAAAAAAAAAAAAGGAGAAAATAAATGGAAACATGATTGTCACAAGATAATTTTGAAAGTGAAAATTAAAGGTGGAGAAGGGTTCCCAAAGAGGGGAAGAAAACAGAAAAGAAATTATTGGGAATAATTCAAATGGAAAACAGGTAAGAGACATGTGTTATATGGGAATGCTCTAATATCCCAGTCTAAGCTTTAAACTAAACTTAATTATTAATGGAAATACATGTCCATACATATATACATAAATTTGTTCACTTTTCAGGCTAATTTCTTCCAGAAAACAACTGAGATATGATATGGATCCATAATATTATGAAAATTTGAACATTTATTTATGAAAATACACCAAAAGAAACCATGATTACGAAGGTTTTTCGGCCGTGGTTTACCTTTTGGCCCATATTTTAAACAGTAATTTTTGTCGATAAAAAAATTCATATCTAAGCCAAAAAAGCTTCAAATTAAATTCGGAAAACTTTTCTGTGCTAGTTTTTTCTAGATTAACAAATCTGCATACTAAATTTCACATTTTAAGATATTACATTTTTTGCCAATTTTTTCTTTGACAATTAAACCATTTTAAGACCTAAAAAATTAAAAAAAAAAAATTTTGTTGATAAATATGGTAAATATGGCTTGATCGACTCAGATTTTTGTGCTGATCAAGA
>JAEIII010040414.1:0-22638 GCA_018905755.1 Drosophila ohnishii | reverse complement strand
AATTTTGGTTGTTGTATAGTAATAACATTTAAAACAAGACTGCATCATTACTTTTCTTGTGAAATCAATAGGAGTGGGTAAAACCCAAAAAAGGGGGTCGTACGTAGACTTTTGTCCGTGACTGTATGTAGGCTTATACACATGTAAAAAGCCTAGAAAACAAGTAACACAAAAAAGCCGGCCGGCAGCGCTTATTTTCACGATTTTGACTTGAATTGTGTCTAGCTAGAACTAGAAATGCTGATGATACAGCCTAAGGGATTTCAAACCAAGCCAATTGTCGTCATCAGCGGCGCCTTATCGACCTGGCATCTGAAGGGATCGGATCGGATGATTTGGATTACGTAGACATCCTCAAACCAAAATAAACACATGTCAAAAACAATACGCCGGAACTGCGGCAATTATTTTTTTATGCAATTTGTATAAAAATACATACATATGTACGTATATCCTATCCATCAAAGTGAAATGAGTCGGCAAAAATCATAATTAAATGCGCAGAATATTGTTCGAGATCGAGAGAGGAGACCGCCGATTGGATAAACAAAAGAAATGCGAAAAACATGCGTCTCTTCGCTGCCTTTGCGTTTATTTACGCAATTGATAACAATTAAAGCTGACCAATAAATAGGCCAAATTTTAAATTTAGACCAGAAAAACAAAGCAAAAGACGGGGGCGGACCAGGCGGAAGGGGTCGATTGTACAAATTGGACGACACTTTCAGGAACAGCAAACTTTCCATTTATTTTATAATTGGTTGAATCCTACAGGGCAACGACTTGCTACTGAGTCAAGTGATACAACCCCAACTACTTGTGATAAGCACAGAAGTTTTTATAGACATAAGTTTTTTATTCCTTTTTTCGATACAGTGAATATATTTTAAATGAACTTTTTGGGCTTGTAGTGAGCTGTTTCACGTGAATTTCTTGTACTTATATTAAAAAAGGCTTCTAAAAGGGAAGTACCAAAAACAATTAAAATGTAGAAAAACTTCCATTTATGAATGCTTCCTGTTCTACTTACAAAGATATATAAAACCCAAGCGATTTTAGACCAATATCCACTGTAGTTGACTCTTCGTTATTGCTCTGCACTAAGGCGATATTATGTACATATTTGCAGTGGACGTGCCTCCAAGCTGATTACGACTACGGTCGACTATAGCTCCCAGATCGTTGTGCAGATATCGCTCGAAATGCAGTCGCTCTGGGCTTTATAAATCATCCAGCTATTGACAACAATTGAAGAACAGGCACACACCCAATCAAGCTGATCACCAGAGCTTCGCCTCTCACTCCTCTGATCTTTAGAGCGGGCTTTGGATTAGCTTCCAGTCCCAGCCCTAGCTCTGTATAATTCCACACAGAAGTTTGCTACCGACGCCTGTTTTATTTACACATTATTTTTATTTTTACATATTTATGCACAAGTGTGACGACGACTTGTTTACGACACGCGATTTGCCTTCTACGCAGTTGGTGAAAAGTACGCGTATTATTTCTTATTTTCAATTCCCTCATTATTATTTTTATGCATTGATAAATGTTGCAAAAATATAGGCATGCAAATATGGTGAAGCGAATTCGATAAAAACAAGCCTCCAACGATTGCCGGTCGATCGGAAGTCTTAAAGCTCTCTAAGGGATTGCCTTTAATTTATTATTAAGCTGAATGTTGGAGTTGAAGGATCTCGGCATGGGGTCTAAACGGGATACAAATGTTGACAAATGTATAACTTGTGATGTATTTCTGCTATATTAAATAAATATATTTATCTAAGAGTCTTTTCTGAGTCACCTGATCTGATATTTATTGTCTCTTAATGATTAAACCAAAAAATATATTAGATCTTAGTCAGATCTTATGAAAAATTGTTAGTATTCGATTTATGATATGTTCTTTATCATAATAAATCCTTAAATAATAAAATTAATTAAATTTTATAGACATTACACCTTAAACTAAAAGTATTTAATATCTCCTAACTAACTTTACTTTTATTAACTTATTCTTTTAGATGGGCAGAATGAACTAACTCGCTACAGCAGCGAGGATGTGTCGGGCAATGAGTCTAGCGAGGCGCCCAATATGACCGAAGTGGAGCGGCAGGCTGAGTTGAACCGGCATAAGGAGGAGATGCAGAAGAAGAGGAGGAAGAAACGCATCAGTTCCTCTTTGCATTCCTCAACGTTCCAAGGTAAGTGAGCGGATCAGAGGATAGCCCTTTAGATGCATTTCTTATTTTTTTGTCGTTTTAGAGCTGTATAAGCTAACCGGCGAGATTCTGGGCGAGGGCGCCTATGCATCGGTCCAGACGTGCGTCAACATTTACACCGATCTGGAGTACGCCGTGAAGGTGATCGATAAGATACCGGGACATGCGCGTGCGCGTGTCTTTCGCGAAGTGGAGACATTCCATCACTGTCAGGGCCATCCGGGCATCTTGCAACTGATTGAGTTTTTCGAGGATGACGAGAAGTTTTACCTGGTGTTTGAGAAAATCAACGGTGGTCCCTTGCTAACGCGCATCCAGGAGCACATCTGCTTCTCCGAGCACGAGGCTTCGCAGATAATCAAGGAGATCGCCTCTGGTCTGGATTTCTTGCACAAGAAGGGCATCGCCCATCGTGATCTCAAGCCGGAGAATATTTTGTGCGTCAAGACCGACTCGCTGTGCCCGATCAAGATTTGCGACTTTGATCTGGGCTCGGGGATTAAGTTCACAACGGACATATCCTCGCCGGCAGCCACTCCCCAGCTACTGACACCGGTAAGTTCGCTAATAATGATATATGTATGAACCAAGACTTATTGGAACCCGTTTCGCTTTAGGTTGGAAGTGCCGAATTCATGGCCCCCGAAGTGGTTGATTTGTTTGTGGGTGAAGCCCACTATTACGATAAGAGGTGCGATCTATGGTCCCTGGGAGTCATTGCTTACATCCTGCTCTGTGGCTATCCGCCATTTTCGGGCAATTGTGGCGAAGACTGCGGATGGAATCGCGGTGAGAACTGTCGTACGTGCCAGGAGCTGCTTTTCGAGTCCATTCAAGAAGGTGAGCTCATTAAAAACTCCTACCTTTGATTCAAATCACTAAACAAAATATTTGTTTCCTCTGTTTAGGACACTTTTCCTTTCCGGAGGCCGAATGGCACGATGTCAGCGATGAGGCCAAGGATCTTATTTGCAACTTGCTCGTCAAACAGGCCTCGGATCGCCTCAGTGCTGAGGCGGTGTTGAACCACACCTGGATTCGTGCTAGCGAACACGAGCCGAAGGCGAAGCAAACGAGCCGCCACAAGGCACTGCAAACGCCAGCTAACATCCGACGGTAGGTTACCTGAATTCTTTGCTTAAACATAATTATAAAGGCATTTTAAAACCATTTCCAGCAACCATCAGTCGGCGAGGGAAATCTCTCAGTTTGCCGAATCGGCTATGGCAGTGAAACGCGTGGTCTTGCAGCATTTCTCGATGCGCTACGACTATATGAAGGAGCGCCCGAATATCTATCAGCCGTCGCAGGCGTACATGGATGCCTACAGCGATGAGAACTACAATCCCAAGCCGCCGGCTCATTACACTCGCAATCGCTCTCAGCGCAATCCCGCTGCCCCCTCGCTGTCCAGCTACGGCGGACGCGTATCCTCGATACATGGCCAACGTGCCAGCAGCCGTCAGTCTTCCAGGAATGCCTCTCGCAATGCTTCGGCAATTTATCCCAATAGCGGAGGCTTCAAGACTCTTAACGTCCACGAGGAGGATGACGACGATGAGGCTCTGGAGGCATTTGGCCGGATTGATGACGAGGACGACGAGTGGGCCAAGTCGACGAGGCAGTATCAGCAGCAGCGTGAACTGCAACAGCAGCAGGAGGCGCTGGGCGAGAATAGGTATGCGAGGCGCGAGAGCGGCAGTGAGGGCGATGACATGGAGGAGGAGGATGGAGAGAGCGAGGACTATCAACACTATAAGCATTATTGGCGTGAGTTGGACGAGGATGAAGGTGACGACTATCTCTATGAGCAGCAGCAACGTGTCGACGACATAGCCGAGGAGGAGGAGAATAACGAGAACGTTGAGGAGCAAAACGTTCAGGATGAGGAGGAGGAAAAGCGACCAGCCGACAATCTAAAGCAATTGAAAGCTAAAGTGGAACAAGTTGGCGATGCCAATGTGGAGAATTCGAAGCCACAGCAGGATAACGGTGGGTATGGAATGGAGGAACTTATCGATAATATGGATATGGAGGAAACAACCCAGCAAAGCGAATTTGCTAAGCTCACCACAATGCGCAAGAATGCGCAGGAGGAGGAGAAGGAGAAGGAGAAGGATACCGAGGAGATCAAGCAGCAGCAGCAGCAAGATGATGATGATGTTGATGGGGCTAAGAAGCAAGGACCATCAAGTGATATTAGTGCTACTACCATCACCGATAATAACAAGCAGCATACACCAGTTACTACGACTACGACACACATTAACAACTGGCAAGCTGGCGATGCAGATAATGATGATGATGATGTTAAACTATTGGATAGTATTAGTGATTTAAATGAAAAGCTACCTGAAATTTATGAGACTGCAAATATTGTTGTCAACTCAGCGGCAGTGCCAGCAGCAGCAGCAGCAGCAACAACACCAGCAGCAGCATCAGCAACACGCCCACCAACCGATAACCTAGAAGATGATTCGAACGCGATCAAACCGACCACTGTGGCTGAGGGGACAACAATGCGAACGACTTTTGGCAAGGCGGCAGAGGTGGATATGGAGATGGGTGAGAAGAAGCCAACCCCAAACCAAACCCAGGCCACCGGCCAAAGCAAGCCCGGCCGTAGTGTTTACTTTGCCGTCGATGCATATCAGAACGATGAGGATGCCGACATCGATGAGGAGGACGACGAGTACGACGAGGAGGAGATGGGGCAGCATGAGCCACGCAAGCAGCCACAGCACTCCATGGCCAACGCCTACACTAGGAAGCAGCGACAGCAGCATATTAATAGGTACAATGTACCGCGCTACCAGCCAGCGGATGTATCAGCAGCAGCAACAACCTCTTCTCCCAGACAGCAGACTGAGAACTGGCGCTATCGTACACATCATTCGCAGGAGCAGCAGCCGGCGGCTAGCTACCGCAAGTACCGTCCGCCCTTCAGCACTGGTGGCGGCGGTGGGCACTATGGCAACCAGCAGCGCAATTATCTGGGCAGCTTCTCGCACAGCGGCGGTGCCGCTGGCTACAAGGTGGCTCCCATGCAGCTGCCCATGCAGCCGCCACAGAAGCTGCTGCCTCAGAGGCACAACAGCGCTGGGAGCAGCGGAAGTGGCAGTGGCAGCGGCAGCGGTGGATCCCCGCCTTCCGATGAGCAGTCAACCATCCGCAATTGGCGACAGGATTGCGTCTACGCCCGGAGCTGTGGCATGAATCAGCCGCCGCCTTCGCAGCAGCAGCAACAACAGCAGCAGCAGAACAATCGTTCGACTGCTCAACGGGCTCAGCAGCAGCCGCGGATTGGCAGCGGTCGCTTCGCCCACCTGCAGGCGGCCCAGTTGATGGAGGAGCTGCCCGACATGCGGATCGGCCTGTCGCCGCCCAGCGAGAGTGTGCTGCTCCAGCGACGCCTGCGTCAGCAGCAGCGGGCCAACGATTTGTCCGAGTATTGCGAGCCGGCCACAGCAAGTGGCTAGTGATTACGTTGTCAATCCTCCTGCACTTGGGCAGAAAACTCTGTTTTTCACGCACATTCTCTGATGAAAACCAACTTTCCAGTTATATAATTCATTTTTGGTGAAACATTGAGTGAACTTGAAACTATTCAAAAATTCTATCAATTCCGAATGCAAACCGAGTTAACAGCAAAAAAAAAAACACAAAAAAAAAAAAAAAAAATTCAATGTAGAGAGAAAGTGTTAAAACAGAGACAGAGGGACAGGCAGGAAGTGCGAGTGGCAAGTGTCTACGCTGTTTTGAGAAAAGCCAAACAGTCGTTCGAGATGAAAAACAACAGAAAACAAATACCTTTTTTTATAAAAAAGATTCGAAAAAAAAAATTGTAATTTATATTGCACTATAATTTTTTATTATGAAAAATAAAAACGAATACGAAGAGTGTTTGAGATCAAGCGATGCATAAAAAACTCCCTTAGACTTTTCTGTTTTTTGGCGATATAAAATCCTAAGTAATCCCCAACATTATTGCATGCATCTCGAGTCGAAATTATTACCGACCGAATTAACCAAAATGTACAACAAAATTGTTACAGAAATTTGTCTATTATGTTTTTATTTCTCATGACAAAAATTGTTACAAGAGGAGGAAAGCGATATAAGTTGAGCTTATATGAAATCAATTGATTTTTGTGAAAAATTCGAGTGTCTCGTGAGTTTTAGTTATTTAACGGAAATTATCATAGGTACAGGCTTGTGCGTTTGCTTGTGTTTATTTCTGCTAAGTACTTGTTTCTCTCGAGATCAGCAGTTATTCCTTTCCAAAACCCTGTTGAAAAAGTATATTTTTTAAGACCAACCTCCCGCAAACTCTAATACTAACACGGCACTGCAAAGGCCTTATAATAACCTATACAAGAGCTTGGAGCCAGCTCAAATTGAGTGCAATAAAATTATATGGCGTTACTCATCTTGTTATTATAAGGTCTTTGGCTCTATACACATACACTGGGCGAAGCAAAGCAAAGCTAAAGCAACTCTCTCTTGACATTGCAAGTTGCTCAACATTTTTTTTGGAATGGGCGTAAATAAGAAGGAAAACATGCAATTTTGTTAAATATACAAACACAACACTTATAATATTTATGAAAATTGTGATATAACATGTAAATGTAAATGCACCTGAAGAAAAATCTATCTATCAAATGACGCTGTGCCATCAACAACAAGAACCGCCAGAGAAGAGAAATGAAACATTTTCCACACAGTCTTTGTTTACGTCCCACGAAATCAATGTCAAGTGCATATACACACACCAATATACTTATATTTTTCCAACCAACAGCAACTTGTACTAAAAAACTTCCATAAAAACGAAAGAAAAACAAGAAAAAACATTAAAAAAAAAAAAAACTATAATGAAAAACAACTATTGTTCATAATTAATTAGCTCAAATCGCTTCAGAAGAGATCGGTTTGGGTTCGGTTAAAGTTTTGAACATTGAATAATAATGATAACAATAAAAACGACAGCGTCCATATAATTTTAAACTATATTCATGCAATCTATTCCTATACAGAATCAATCATATATTTGCATTGAAACTGATTATATCTGATGATATATATTGAGAAATGGAAACTATCGCTTTCGTTTTTGTTTGTAAAACTGTGAGGAATGTTTCGCAACGAAACAAAAAAAAAAAAAATACAAATAAAAAAACAAAAACAAATCGTAACTAAGAGTTAATTTAAAAAAGCAGCAACTACACTCAAACAAAAGCCTTGGTTCTTTGCAAAATGTCCGATAAAAGCCAATGGGTAAACTTAAGTCGTTACACACCTGTGACTAAAAGCGCTGCTTTCGAGTGTGAACACCAACGTAGGAGACCGAGGAGGGGAAAGATCTGCAAATTAATAGTTGAGAAACGATCGATTACATCAATTTAAATGTTTGTATGAGGACAATTTGTTTTAAAATTATTGCTATACAAAATTGAAAACAAAATTCAAACGCCAAGAGAAAAGAATAGAAAACCCGCAATAAAAGGAAGAGTAGATATTGTTTTATACATAAAAACTCAATAAAAATGCAAAATACATAAAATGTTAAGCAACAGTGGTTTTATTTCAGAAATATTAAGAATATGGAAAGAAGAGTTTGGGTCTTTTCTAATAGCTTCTCAAAGAGATCTCTAACTAAAACTATTTTTCATATGAAGGAAGCTTAATATATTTTCTTTCTGGTTCTGCTCCGAATGCGACCTTCTTTCCGTTCAGTCTTAGAAGCGGAACTGATAAAATACATGGATTGTGGATTAATCACACAGCAGACGGAGCAGCAGCCAGTAACAGCAGGAAGTAAGCCTCCACGCCCCACAGTGGCTAATGGAAAATAAATCACCGTCAAATTTTAAAAATCAGGCGTATTATTCTTAATTTTCCTGAATGAGTTCCTTAACGTACTCCTAAATTTTGAGATGATATAAACACACATAATGGGTAAAATAGGGCCAACTTAAGATCTGTGATTCTATGAATCTTACGGTTTTAACGAATTAGAAGTTAACAGCATTACAGCACATGTCAGTTTAAATTTAGAAATTTAATCAATTCACAATCAAAAGCTTATAAAAGTCAAAAAATAAGAAAAAAAAAACTTTCATTGATAACAGCGTTTTGAATTTTCGGGTGACCATGTCAGACAAGCTTAATTATCGAAGTTGTACAATTATCGATTATTTTATCCCTATCAATGTGCAGTGTGGCCGTGGGGCGAAAAGCTTTAAATGCACACATGTTTTTCATTTTCCCAAGTATTTTCAATTAAAAGCTATTAAAACTCCATATAACTTTTTTATGATTTTTGTGGGGGCAATAAAATAATTGCAACTATTGGAGAACATAGAATAGAAGCAGCAGGTGGATATTTTCCACCAGGAATCGAAGCCCACTCCTTCGCTCTTCAAGGCTGCTATGAGTCTTCCCGCAGGGAGTATCGGGATACCCAGACGTTGGCAATGAAAAGTTCGACGGATAAGTGCTGCTGCTGTTTCTGCTGACAAAAGAAGTGTGTATTTGTAAGGCAAAAACAATTGTGGTTCTGAACTTTAATTTGAGCTTCCGATTTCGTTGATTCATTGCAAATGTTGATAAGGAATTTTAGTTTGTTATATTCCAGGAATATGTCGACTTCGCTGGGTGTATATATTTTTATTTTTCACACACAAACTCGTATCAGTCAGTTTATAAATTAATTTCCATTTTTTTCATATGCATTTTCAGCACATTTCGGCCTATGTGTGCGCACAACACTTACTTGTTGTTTGCTTAGACCACGACTGAAGAACAGCCATGGAAAGCTTGGAGAATGCGCAGCAGGAGGAGCTGCGCCACCAGCCTCGGGTCACCGCGGTTTCGTACAGTGGCAGTGTGTCCACAAATCCGGCCAGCCACGATACACGTAAGCTGGGTCCTCCTCAGCTCAAGATATTCCTAATTCTGTTGCTGTCCTTCTTCTTGCAGATTCCCAGTATTCCTTGTACTACGATCAGCCGCGCGACTCTCTGTCCGACAGCTACATGCTAATGACTCCGTTCCCATCCGGCCAGGAGCCCCATTTAACGCCCCCGCCGTCGTTCACTGCCCTGGTTGCCTCGCGCCGCGGCGAGGTGGCCAGCTCCGGGTTTGAGGCCGCGGTAGGGCGTTGCGACAAGTGTAGCTCCCTGAGCGAACTGTGTCGCTGCCCATCCCTGTCGCTGGCCACCAGCAGTCGTTTTGCAGACTCCACCCAGAGTCTGGCCCAGGAAGAGCCGCAGTATCTTGAGCTGCCCTCTTCGTCCACGGCGGTGGCTTCTCAACCGCCCGCTGTCAACGCCGTTCCACAGCGTCCCAGGCGAAAGAAGACTGAAACCCTAACGCTGCAGCGAGACGCTGACATTGCCGGTGACGATGTTGTGACCTCAATCAGTGGCACTTGGCCGGCGGGCGCCATGGAGGAGCATGCCATGGACGCCTCTGCGGTGGTGGTATATGAGCTTCCCTCCAGTTCGCAGCTGCAGCTGAGCAACAGCTCCTTCGAGACCCTGACAAGTACGGCGAATGTGTACGATGATGTGACCTCCAGTGCCTCGGACACGGAGCACGTGCAGTTCGCGAATACACGCACCACCAACACCACAACAACCACATCGGCCGTGCAGGCGCACAAGAAGAAGGCCAACCGCTCCAGCGATGCCTCCAACTCGTCCTCTTCGGGAGGCGTCGATGTCGATACCAGGCCCAGTACCAGTGCCCAGGCGAGGCGACAGCGTGTGGATAATTTCTCTTATCGCAGAACGAGGGCCATGGAGCCGGAGAATGAGAGCAGCGACGATGGCTGGGACCTGCGCATGCATAATCCTGCACCGCCGGCGGAGCCCGCTGTAACGATCATTCGGAGCAGTAGCGGCGGCTCCCGCGACCTGGAGGTCGGCCATGGGGATCACAACTACTACAACAGTCGCCGGCGGCATATGTGTGGGGCAAGGGCTCCACCGGACAGCACCTATATGTCGGCAGCCTCCTGCTCCACGGCCACGCACACGACCTGCAGTGTGGATTATGGCTCCCAGATGCGTCAGAGATCCGTGGATGAGGGCGATCCCTCCACCACCTCGGAGCAGGAGCAGGAAAGGGAGCAGCAGGTGGGTCAGCTACTAGGGAGAGAGGAGGAGCAGCAGCAGCAGGAGCTACAGCCTGGAGTTCAAGCCACGTGCAGCATCCAGAGCACGCGGGGTAATCCTGGCCTAGTGTGGGGTCGCGTACGTCCCAGGGACGAGGCAGCGCCGCCTACCAAACAGCCGCGCTTGGATCTCCCAGGCAGATCGCCGTCCAACTCTTCCACCAAGTTGTCACCACTGAAATACAATTCCTTTCAGCCGGGAAAGAGCAGGCATCGCACCTATGCAGATCAGGGAAGCAGTTCCAGTCAACAGGTGAGTCAACCAGAGCACCACCAACTCGTAAGTACTTATTTTTTCCCCCTTAGAGCTTGGGCCAGACTGCCAACGGATCCTGTGTCATAACCTACGTGGGCCGGCCGAGGGAGAGGCACTCATCCACGGAACTGCTCAATCTTCCGTCCACATCCACGGGCAGACGCAGCGATGCCGCGGTGCTGACTGCTCCGGACTTGCAGCTGGACGACTGGTCGTCGGACTCGAATGATGATGATGACGATGTGGTCTTTGTGCACTCCACAAGAGAACCCATACTCTCGATTGATCTGACCTCCGATGACGATGGCCTGGCGAACGAAACGCAAGTGAATCGGGAGAGGGAAAGGGAGAGGGAACTGGAGATTGCTAGGGAAACGGAAACGAACAGAGAACGTAACCTTGAACGGGATCGGGATCAGGATGAGCTTCTACTAAGTCGCGAGCAGACGCTTGATGACCGGCGGCCCATCTTCAACTATGCCTACTCCCTGCCCACCTATGCCCGGCGCTCAGATCGAAGGACGGAGGCCAACACTGATGGCACCTCAGCCTTTGCCTTCTACAGCGGAGCTCTGGCTGAGCGGGCTCCAATCACGGATCACAACTACAGCTACGAACTGGACCAACTGATGGACCCCAACTCGGCTCACTTTTACCCACCGCGTTGCTCCAGCATGGATCCGCAGCGTTACTTCCAACCAATTGCAGAGTCGCCTCTTTGGTTGCTGCCAGCGCCACCGCCCCCGCCCCCACCTGAGAACTCTTCAGCCGAGGCCTACAGTCGCCTGCCTCAGAGAGCAGCGGCCGGTGCTGCAGTGGCCACATCGAGCAGCTCCTCCACCGGCCAGACATCCTCACAGTCATCACGGCGAAGGCGCAGCAGTCCGGCGAACATGTATCACCGCTATCATCCTTACTATGTGCCCCACTATGCCATCACGCCCCTGCCCACGGTGATGGAAGCAGTGTACTCCCCCAGCCTGCAGCCCAGTGCTCATTCTTTGCCGCCGCATCCCCACTACCAGGGCGGTCAAGGCGGAAGCAGCCGAAGCTCGTTAAGCGGAGCTTTGAACGCTGCTGCCGTGGCAGCCACGGCTGCAGCAGCTCAGGTGCAGTCCTTCAGCGAACTTCTGTCAAGGGCGCACAATGAAGGAGCTGGAGGAGGATTGGAGGATGAGATGCGGGCAGTGTCGCAGCCCATGGTGCACCAACAACAGCAGCAGCAGCACCAGCACCAGCAACATCAGCGGCAATCCATCATTCCACCACCTCCAGGAGCAGCATCGAGCGTCACCCTTGGAGCCTCAGTATCCCCGCCACCGCCGCTGGAAATGTACTCTGGCCGGAGCACCATTCCGTACTGCGGTTCCCCGCCATTCAGCGTACGAAGATCGGAGGCGGCGTACAGCAATCGGCAGCACTATCAACCACAGCCGCATCAGGGCCACCAGGCGCCACAAAACCAGATGCATGCCCACATCCATCCGCCGCACAGGGCCAGTGCCATTGTGGCCACCTCTCTGACACCAGCTCCCCCATACCCGGTCCATCAGAACCTATGGTATCGGCAGCAGAGCATGCAGGAGATGCATCGCCGCCATATGACTCCCACCCCCATCGATCTCTCGTCGAACGCCCCGCTGCTGACGAGCAGCCTGCGCAATGGCTACCTACACAGTATCTGCAACTGTGTACATGCCAGGAATGGTCCTGTGTCTAGCCTAGATCCGGCCTACTATCCGCCATATGATGCCGCAGCAGCAGCTGCTGCTGCTCCTCCACCGCCGCCGCCCCAGCAAGCTGTAGCACCTGCCAGCAGCAGTCCAGCAGCGACATCAAATGCAGGTGGCGGCGTTCCTCAGCAACCGAGTTTCAGGCACGTCCAGATCCAGGCTCAACAAGGGCAGCCACAGGCCCAACAATCGCCACCCGTTATGCAGCACTTGCAGCGTCAGCGGGCGGCGATCCACCATCACATGTTCCACCACCACTACTCGCCGTTGCATCTGGAAATCGGGCTAGCCACGCCCCTGTCCCTGGGATCTCGCATCCTGATTGGACCACCGCGCCCGAATCGTGGGGCCACCTTGGTTAGAACAACACACAGACAACGTTATTAAATTATAATATTAATATTTCTTTGGTTTAATTTTAGGAAACCATCGAAAGGAATACTTTACCGCACAAGTATAGACGCGTGCGGCGGCCCAGCGAGACGGACGAGGATGCGGAGAAGTGTGCCATCTGTTTGACCCTCTTCGAGATCGAGAACGATGTGCGGTAGGTTATTAAATAAGATTGCAAAAAATGTATTATAAATAATATTTTACATTACAAATTCCAGTCGCCTGCCCTGCATGCATCTCTTTCACACGGATTGCGTGGATCAATGGCTGGTCACCAACAAGCACTGCCCCATTTGTCGTGTTGACATCGAGACGCACATGGCCAACGATGCGCTGGCGCCTAGCTCCAGCGGCGTGACCGATGCCGCCGCCAATACTGCCGCCTTATGACATTGTGTGCATGGCATCTTTATGTAAAAGCAAATCCAAATCCCTTAGACTGACTTTGTGGCGGCAACAAATCCCAAGAACAAACTTTTAAGATGTGTGTGTTTGACCCACCCTTGAAAATATCAAAAAGCCAAGTCTGTTTGGCTCAATTCTAATATCTATTTTATGATAAGTGATCCGGCAAATAATTTCCTATATATAATATGAATATGTGTGTGTACAAATTGTGTCCATGTTTTGTGAAACAAAATTCTTGTGATAAGAATTTCATAAATCCGTATTGTTATAGTATTTTTAGAGCTTAATTATAATTTGGCCCAACCTTGTTGTTATATTTTTAATTAACCCGCGAAATACATAAGACTCCCTGTTCCCTAATGCATTATTCCTAATGCATTTTATCAATTAATATTGTAATAGATTTTCTTTATTAAAATCATTGATTTTATTATTTAACAAAAAATATCTCTCAATGATTCGGGTCACATCTTTACCACTTATTGCTCATCTCAATATTGTGCCATATGATATTTAAGTGATTTGATTCTGTGCAATTTTCCATGGCTTCAGCTAGAAAATTGAATTGTGTTAAGTAGCCTAAGCTTGGTCTTATTTTTTTTCGAAATAAATAACTGTTGTCAAGGACAGCAGCAGCTATAAATTGAATAAATAAATAATCAAATTAAAAGATGGTTGGCTTTTATTGTGTGTTGGATGTGTTTTTATTTATTTATTTGCTATTGGTAACAGTTTATGGCGAAATGTAAGCATACAACTTGCTGTATGTATAAGGTTTCGTGTTAAAATCTATAGCTACAATTGGTTTTTAAAAGGTTTCTTTAAGTCAACATCCTATTAATAAGTCTAGGGGATCGATGATCAAAGAATCTGGGCTGAAGAAAAGCATATATTTACCCCACTTTTACTTGTATGCTTTAACTATGTAAATATATCTAATTTTTTGTATTTATAATTACAGAAACTGTGTGGATTACTCCTTGAACTCTACCCTACCAGAGCCAGATCATGTCAAATCGACCCAACGAGTACAGCTAAGCTCTTAAGCATCTAGGCTGAGCTACTCGGTCCAGCTTCAGGATCATTGGCTTCCGCCTCCTCCTCATCTCCATCCTCTTTGGTCAAATCGGCGAAAAAGTCGGATGCATTGGTGCACTTCGATGAGGGCAGATTGTGACGCTTTTCCTTGTAGGCATTATGCTTGTCATTGTACTTGATGTCGCCAAAGTCCTCGAAATACTTGACATTCCAAAAGCGTACGTCGTTGTTGTGCGAGGAGGAGGCCAGCAGCTCTCCGCTGCTGTTCACGTCCAGCGACTCGATGGGCATGTTATGCTGCCCCACTACGCCCAGATTGCGATAAGGAGTGATGTGACATGCTCGGATGTTGCCATCCTCGCCGGCCACGCAGGCGATCCGATCCGTTATGGGAATCATTAGGCTAATGGGGCTTTTGATGCCCGGATACATGTCACAATGGAAGCCAAAATAGCCCCAGTTGTAGGTGTACAGGCGGCCCTTGGAAGTGCCGACCACTAGCTTGGAGTCGCCACGATAGATGCCCATACAGTTGAGCTCCTCCTCATACGGCTCCGACTGGACGTACATCTTGCGTGCGGCAATGTTAAAAGTCGTTAGATAGCCATCGGCACTGGTGGCCAGCAGAAGCTTGTTCTGGTCATTACTTATTAGCTGGGTGACCTGATCCTCCAGCTCTTTCAACTCAAAGATGGAGTTTTTGGTGCGCAGGTCCCACAACTTGACGGTGCCTGAATCGTCGCCAGTAGCAAAGAGATTTTCATTCAGCACGTGTAGAGTATTGATAGCGTCGTCGTGCGCCGTTTCGTACAGCTTCTTGAGTTTCTCCGTCTCCATGTCGGTGACCATAACGCATTTGTCCTTCGAACAGGTGAGCAGAAATCGCCCGTCCTCGGTGAACTCTACGTCGCGGCACGCCTTCGAATGGACCTCGATGGTGCGGAGCAGCTTGTTTCCCTCGTTGGCGTACTCGTACAGATGCACATCCCCGATGATGGTAGCCAGGGCGACGATGTCACGGCTCGGATGGAAACAAACGTCAGTGATAAAGTCCTCCAGCTTGATCTCCGGCGGGGCGCTGCGTGGCTTCTTTATGGCGGCTATAATGGCACGTACTGTTTCGTCTGTTTCATCGTCTTCGTCGAGTTCGAAGACAGAGGCCTCCGCGGATTCCTTTTGACTGCCCGACGGGCCATCGTCGTCCTTGCGCCGCTTGGCGCTCGTTGCTCCCCCAGCAGCACCACCACTACCACCGGCAGCCTCCTCCTCCGCCGCCATAGAGTCATCCGAGTCAGAGTCCTCGGCATTCGGATCGAAGCTGCCATCGCTGCTGATGCTCTCGTTGCCATCGTAACTGCTGTCGCCATCGTTGTCTGGCTCTGGGGCACCCATGTCCACCAGCTCGTAGGCGTCGTTGTCGCTGTCCGATTCGTTTAGAACCTCCTGCTCGATCTCTGCTATCACGCCCACCACCATGTCCTCGTCTAGATCATCCAGTTCATCAGCATCCGAGGGGGTTTTGAAATTGTTATGCCTGCACAGGAGATTGAAGGAGCTGAATAATGCTTGGCACCTTTGAGAGGCGATGGAGTACTTACGTGTGCATACTATTAGTTACACAAAATCCTGTAATTAAACGCTGATTTTATTTATTGACTGCGCCACGCTCGAATTTTGTTTGGATACCACGGGAACAAGAGGAAGAAAAAGCATGTTGACGACGAGTTGCGAGGATACGGCAACGCCTAAAATAACAGCTGGGTGCAGTTTGGCAGTGCTGCAGTGCATTTAAAAAAAACAAAGAGCAATTTAAATCGTTTTTTTTTTAACTTTAAAAATTTCATCAAATTTTAATGTGCTCTTAAAACTGACAACCTGTTCGTATAATAATAATAATATTAATTAAATAATATTTAAAGAAAAAAAGCTTACTTATCAACACTGATAGGTATCACAACAATCTGGCAGCTCTTAAAGTTGGCAACGCGAAATTACAGCTGCTGGCAACGATCTGGCAGCTCTAAGTGTTTTTATATTGGCTTTGCGCGCATTTTTATCCTTATATCTGTTAATTTAATACGAAATTGTTTTGTTTACCCCGGAATATTTTTGTTGATTGTGCGAGAGCCGAATGAGTCGCCCATCGAGATGTCTAAGAAAACTTTTGCGCCAAGGAAACAGCTCACACTCAGTAGCTTTATTGGTTTGGATAATAATTCCCAAAGTCAAAAGAAAGGTAAAATTGGCCAATAAATTGTGAAGCGAGGTTCTTAATTGATGAATTGCAGTGAACAATGCCAGGACCGTGCCCAGTGCCGTTTACAATCCCATCTTTCTGGACTCCTCATCGTCCGATGAGGAACCTACACAGAAATCCAGTCAATCGTCTGGGAAGGATGCTGTGCCCCCTAAGAAGCACACCTATCACAGCCTGTCACAGTCGCCCCTAGCTCCGCCAGCTGCCAAGAAGAAGGACTCCCCGAAAAAGCCCTCCCGGAGTCTGATTTCTTCCCAGGAAAGTCTAATACTCGATGATTCTCCAATGAAACTGCCTCAAAATGGAAAAAAGGACTCCAAAACTGAAAAGAAATCGGCATTAAGTTTTTTTGATGAATCTCCAAAAAAAGAGCCTCCAAATGAGAGGAAGGATCACACCAAGCCTTTTTCCATCTCGCCGTCTCCGGTAAAGAAGTATTCCTTTGAAGATTCGCCCATTCAACAGAACGGCGGAAAGCATCCCCTACTTACTCTGCCAGATTCACCTCCACCGCCTGTTAAAAAAAAGGAACTAGATTTTTCTAAGGACTTGCCAATAACTGAAAGAAAGCACACATATAGGAGCCTGTTGGATTCCCCTTCTCCACGGGACAAAAAAGCTAAAATGGCTGCCACTCTGCTGGACTCTCCTTCTCCTGGATCAAGTACTGCCGGAATGTCAGGTAATTCATTATTTGGCGACTCTGACGCGAAGAGTGGAGCTGGCCACAAACTTGGTTCGGCCAAGGAAAACTGTAAACCTGCAAGATCAACTTCGCCGCCTTTGGTCAAGCAGGGATCAGCTCCCTCTTCTCCAACACCGGCAGCGCCTTTGAAACCCCGCCTTAGTGTGGCATTTGACAATTCGCTGGCCGATTACCTACGAGATCTGGCCCAGAACGACAACTTTGGCATCGATCCCAACCAGCAGAGCGCGGCTGCTCTGAAGACCACTCTGGGCTTCTTTCGCAGCACCTACGTTGAGTTGATGGAGAAGTATTGCGCTTTGATTGACCAAATTCCCGCCATGCACTTCAATGAAATCGCCGGTTTCCAGCCGAATACCTTCCTCAAGCTAAAGGTGATGCGCCAGAAGTTTAAGGCGCGGACGCAGCTGCTCCAAAACACGCTGGACAGGAACGAGAGCCGGCAGAAGGCCGAGCAGGATGCCCTGGAGCAGGAGGAAATGGAGATGCAGGCGGAGCAGAGTTTCCTGACACCCAACAACATTCGGGTAACGTCCGTAAATAAGCTCATGCCAGGCCCTGATGTAAAGGAAAGCAAGGAACAAAGAATGCCCAAGCGGGAGGAGCTTCTCCAAAGCCTCTGCGGAGAACCAGATGATTACTCGCCTCCGCCCCGGAAGCAGAATGATCCGCCCAGAAAACGTGATGAACTCATACACGATCTTTGCGGGGAGCCCGATGATTACACTTGCCAGCCATCCAAAACGAGGCATGATCCGCACATGCTAAGGAAGCAAGAGGAACTCATACACGATCTTTGCGAGGAACCGGAAGACGACTATTTGGCCCAGAGCATGCTGCTGGACGCAGACTTGGAGGAGGAGCAGATGAACAGGCCCACACAACCCAACACAGCTAGTGAAATGGACGAGGAGGATGATGATGACTTGGAGGGACTGCTGGCGGAGATAGAGAACGAGCACCAGGAGTTACAGGGCCGCAGGTCCGAGTTTAATGGCTATGGCTACAAGGACTTCGAGTCCGTAAAGGTCAAGGAGAAGCCCAAGGAGATGCCAAAAAAGGCACCCACCAGTGCTGTCCCCTTGGACGATGATGGTTTCCCCGCCTACGATGAGGCAATGTTCGAGGAAATGCACTCTCAGGCTGCCGCTAATCTGACACACGTGAGTGAGGCACCCAGTGGCAGTCGCAGCAGTCCACCGGCTAAGCTGCCCACGGCCAAGGACTCGCAGAAGCTCTCGGGTAACTTCCATTCAAATGTCCACAATGACGGCACCACCGGGGAGTTCGATGGGCAGCGGTTTGAGCACTCCACCCGTCTCATGCACGGCCTCAGCTATAGCTTCGGCCTTAAGAGCTTTCGGCCCAATCAGCTGCAGGTGATCAATGCCACGCTCTTGGGCAACGATTGTTTCGTGCTTATGCCCACGGGCGGCGGAAAGTCGCTGTGTTATCAGCTTCCTGCCATCCTGACCGAGGGCGTTACCATTGTGATAAGTCCCCTGAAGTCGCTGATCTTCGATCAGATCAACAAGCTGGCCTCCTTGGACGTGAGTATCCCAGGTGTCTCTCCCGAGCTAGTTCCTCTCTAAACTCCTTTCCAGATCTGTGCCAAGAGTTTGAGTGGGGATCAGAAGATGGCCGACGCCATGGCCATCTACAGGGATCTGGAATCACAGCCGCCGATGGTAAAGCTACTGTACGTCACGCCTGAGAAGATCAGCAGCTCCGCCCGCTTCCAGGACATCCTGGACACGCTGAACTCCAACAACTATATCAGTCGATTCGTCATAGACGAAGCCCATTGCGTCTCCCAGTGGGGACATGACTTCCGGCCGGACTACAAGAAGCTGGGCATACTTAAGAAGCGTTACCCCAACGTGCCCACGATTGCTTTGACGGCCACCGCCACGCCCAGAGTCCGCTTGGACATTCTTGCGCAGTTGAATCTGAAGCACTGCAAGTGGTTCCTGTCCAGCTTTAACCGTAGCAATCTGCGGTACAAGGTGCTGCCCAAAAAGGGCGCATCAACGCTGGACGATATAAGTGCCTTCATTCGGACCAAGCCGGCACACTCGAGTGGGATTATCTACTGCATGTCGCGCAAGGAGTGCGACGATGTGGCCAAGAAGATGTGCAAGGACGGCGTCCGGGCAGTGGCCTACCATGCCGGTCTCAACGACACGGAGCGGGAGAGCCGTCAGAAGGATTGGCTGACCGGCAAGGTGAAGGTGATATGTGCCACCATAGCCTTTGGCATGGGCATTGACAAACCGGATGTGCGCTTCGTTTTGCACTTTTCGCTGCCCAAGTCCATCGAGGGTTACTACCAGGAGGCAGGTCGTGCGGGACGCGACGGCGATGTGGCGGATTGCAACCTGTATTACAACTACTCGGACATGCTGAGGTTTAAGAAAATGCTGGATGGTAAGACGCGGGCTTAGGCTGGGACCTTCGTTACCTATTAATTCCTTTTCTTCATCCTTCAGCCGACAAAGCCCAGCCTTACAATGTCAAGAAGATGCACCTGGACAATCTCTACCGCATTGTTGGTTACTGCGAGAACCTCACGGACTGCCGGCGTGCCCAGCAGCTGGACTACTTCGGGGAGCACTTCACTAGCGAGCAGTGCCTGGAAAACAGGCAGACCGCCTGCGACAATTGCCTCAATAAGCGTGCGTACAAGGCGGTCGACGCCTTGGAGTTTGCCCGGAAAGCGGCGCGAGCTGTCAAGGATCTGTGCAGCGGCCGATCCCGGTTCACGCTTCTGCACATCTCCGATGTCCTCAAGGGCTCCAAGATCAAGAAGATCATGGATTTTAACCACGACAAAACGCCGCATCATGGCGCTTTGAAGACCTGGGATAAGAATGATATTCAAAGACTGCTGCGTAAAATGGTTATCGATGGCTTCCTAAGGGAGGATTTGATATTTACCAACGACTATCCGCAGGCCTACCTGTATCTGGGCCTGAACATCAGCAAACTGATGGAGGGCACGCCCACCTTTGAGTTTACGGTGACCAAGAAGGAGGGCAAGGCCTCGGTGGGCAGCGTCTCCGAACCGGGAGCAGCCTCCAATAGTGGTGGCGATGGCAAGTCGGGTATGCAGGAGATTCATGAGCGTTGTTACACGGATCTCCTGGATCTCTGCCGAACCATCGCCAGCCAGCGGAATGTGACCATGGCCAGTATCATGAACATTCAGGCCTTGAAGGCCATGGCGGAGACGCTGCCGCTCACGGAGAAGGACATGTGCAGTATTCCCCACGTGACCAAGGCGAACTACGACAAGTATGGCGCCAAGCTGCTTGAAATAACCAGCAACTACGCCTCGGAGAAGCTGCTGATGCAGTCCATAATGGACGAGGAGGAGGAACAGGCAGCCGCCAAGAAGCCCCAATCTTCAGGTTGGAACAACAATGACAGCGTTGACTGGGACAGGGCAGTGGCATCGCAGGGCGGTGGCAACACCAGCGGCGGTAGCGGTGCATTCAACTCCTACCGAGCGGGCAAGAGGAAGAGGATGTATAACAAAGGCGGCTCCTCCAAGAGGTACAAATCAAATGCAGCATCGCCAGCGGCCAAGAGGAGTACCACCTCCACCCGGGGTGGTCGTGGAGGCAAGGCCGGTGCCAAGCGGGCAGAGAGCACAGCTGCCTCAGCTTCCTCATCATCGTCTGGCTGGAAAACGAAGAAGACGGGTGCCAGCAGGGGCTTCGATTTGATGCCGCTGCCAGGATCAAAGTAACTGTACGTCGCTATTAAGAGTTTATCACTTCGAATTTTTTACATAAACTTTCATTTTGTTAAACAATAACAGCACTAGACTCTAAAATATAACAAATGGATGCAGCTCTCGGCTCCCAGCCTCGCCTAAGTACTTAAAAAGCCTCCAGTAGTGTCTCAGGACTTGGGCATTTGCCGCACCTTGTCCTCGAACTCGTAGGCACCCATTGACCAGATCAGATTCGCATCTGTCTCCACCTGAACAAACTCGGTGGAGTAGGTATTCGAGGTGCTGACCATTCCCCCAAATTCCATTTGTGCGTGATCTATGGATATCCAAGATTAGAACTTCCAACTCCAAGGAATTAATCAATCAATCAATACTTACACAGGTTCCACTTTAAGCCCGTGGTGGTGACATTATGCGCCGACGCTCCCACCGGCATCAGGGAGCACCATCGCTGGGCGGTGACCAAGTCCACGGGCACCTTTATGGTGTGCTTGCCCGGCCGCAGCAACCACGTCACCGAGTCGCCGCTCAGCAGAAAGACATTGCAATTGTCCTTTTGCGATTTGTACAGTGTGTTTAGGTTGGCCATCACATGGTCTAGCCGCCCGGAGGTGTCATGGAACACGACCACGTCCTGGATTTGGCGCTGTGCCATCACCGGCTGGAGGACCGCTATGGCTTTCGTAAAGTCCGTGGCGTCTTGGTCGGGCGTATGGATCTTGGGCGTGGTCTTGAAGAAATCCACAGTATCCTCTGTGATCGAGTCAAAGTCACCCGTTATCACGTCGAGTGGTTCCAGAGGTGCGCTGACTGGTTCGTCTTTGGAGTGCTTCGATAAGACCTGATCAACCACAAAATTCCGCCAGTGGTTGGAGCCCCCGTCCACGGCGCATCGAAGCGCAGCTGGAAAGTTAGAGCTTTGGATTAGGAATTCTGGAAAGGCCAAGGCCAGGGCAACTTTACCATTCTTCCATAACAGCGTGACCACGTGCGCGGGCACCTGGATCTGGCGGTTGAGCACCACGCAGACATGACCATTGTCGCCCAATTTAAAGTTCTCGCTGATCAGGTCGCCCGGCGTCCACTTGTACACCTTGGGCGGGATTGTGTGGTCCATTTGCTGCCGGAATCCGATTGTTGTTTTCGTGCAGAAGAAGCGATGTTGCGCTGGATGCGTCGGCCTGCCAACTCGCGCCAAACGCCGACCATCGGTAAACGCGCGCTGGCCGGAGCGCCGCATCCAATTCAAAACGACCCTGGAGCCGCATCCCGGTGACATTGTGCGGCCACCAGTGCCGTAGGGAGTTTAAGAAAATTCTTAGAAACTTGAAATAATAATCCAGGCCGGTCCATCGACTCGACAAAAGCATTTTTGAATCTCGAAAATTGTTCGTTACAAAAGCTAGGCCAGTCTGGTCACTCTAAGCAACGATTAGGGATGAACCAAATCCTGACACTTTGGCGGCTTTTTAAATTCTTGCGAGGTATTGTTTATACTTTATAGATTTTTTAAGCTTTGATTATTCCAAAAATTATCATATAAAATTATGGATAAATATTAAATTTTAATACCCCGTTTAGGGTATTATAAAATCAGTCAGAAGCTTAAAACGCAGTGAAGCAGTCATTTCCGACCCTACATATCATATATATTCCTGATCAGCATTAACAGCCGAATCATTTTAGCCATGTCCGGAAGAAAAT
>JAEIII010040399.1:0-40166 GCA_018905755.1 Drosophila ohnishii | reverse complement strand
TTTCCCCCATTAAAAGTGGCAAACTCCTGAGCTACTTCTCGCACGACGGGCCCGTTTACGGACTCAGTGTGGACAGGACCAGTGGGCATCTATTCAGCGTGGCCACAGAGCACGGCGAGATCCTAGTCTACGACCTAAGGGTAGGCAAATCCGAGCCATTGGCCATTGCCAAATTCAGGACACCCTTCAATGCCGTGGAGTTTCATCCATTAAATGGCAACTTTTTGGCCACAGCCAATGCCAAGCGAGGAGCCATGCTCTGGGACCTGAGGCATCATCAGCAGTGAGTTTCTACTAGAGTATCCCACCTATTTCAAGCTATTAATTATGTGTGGTTTCCAAGGGCCCTGTGCCAATACAACTACATCCCGGAGTCGCCCAGCTGCATGAGTGTTCGCTTCAATTGCAATGGCACCTTGCTGCTGACCCTGCACCGGCGTCTGCCGCCGATACTCTTTAGTCCCGGGTCACCAGAGCCGGTGGCTACCTTCTATCATGACGAATACTTCAACTCCTGCACCATGAAGAGCTGCACGTTTGCGGGGCCACAGGATGAGCTGGTGGTCTCCGGTTCGGATAACTTTAACATGTTCATCTGGCGAATGGATGGTGTGGATTGTGAGTAAATCCAAGAAATATAAAACTGCATGTTAAATAATCTCACTTTCCTGTCTCAGTGGAGGAGAAGAACCAGTGGGTGGACACTCCACCGGTTATCCTTACCGGCCACCGATCCATAGTCAATCAGGTGCGCTACAATCGCCAGCGCTGCCTACTCGCCTCCTCGGGCGTGGAAAAGATCATTAAAGTAAGTTGGGCGAGGCAACAGGAATCCTTAAATTAATATTTCTATAATCCTGCTTAAGCTGTGGAGCCCATTTGCCCAACAAGGCTGGGAGGGTTCCCTCACCCAGGCCGAAGAGCTGCCCTATTGCACTCGCACTCTCCACCGCAATTCCTCGGATTATGTGTCCCAAGACTTTAGTGCCCGCAACACCGACGAGGATCAGGTGATGCTGGCCTTTTTTGACACTCTGGTGCAGCGTGAACTAGAGTCCTGGAGCACTGTGGACAATCAGAGCAGCTCCAGCAGCAGTTCGGAAACCTCCACAGAGCGCAGTGAGCTAAGCTCTGCAACGGAGGAGCCCAGCGATGAGGAACGCGAGGATCAGGATCATCAAAATCATCACAATCACGATCAGCCAACGACCAATGAACAGGAGCAGGATAACGAGCAGGACAACGACACGCCCAATGTCAGTGAACTTAGCTGGCAAACTCATCCCAATCGCATATTCTATTTGATAGCCAAAAAGCGAAGGGCTCTGCTCCAGCTGGCGGTGAGGGGCACCACCGGGCAGCCCCGCAGCGTGGACCAACTACTCCAGCGGCTGCTGGGCGAGCAGAAACAGGCGGCCACCCAGGCGCGCATCAGCGACTGGCTGGAGGAGACGCATCGCCTCTTTGGGGATGATGAACTGCCCACCACCTCGGCGGAGGCAGCAGCAAGGGAGCAGGGTCGTCAAACCGCCAGGAGTCCTCGCAGGACGCAGGAACTGAAAGCAGGTAAGATTTCTATAACCTTTTTTTAGAGAATATATTTAAAAAACTGTAGAAAAATTTGATAAAAATCTAATTATAAAAGGCAAACTTATGACCTAAATTGTGATTGTTGTTGCGTCTCAGTAAGATCTCCGCCAGACACACAATTCCCGCCAGTATACATCCTATACACAGAGCATAGAAGGCTAGCTGGACGTCGGAGAGGGTGAGCACCTTCCACCGTCCAACGTCCAGCTCAGCCAGATATTCCGGGAACCGCTGAATGCTCCACTTGGCCCGCTCCTTGGTCTCCCCTGTCCAAAGTCCAACGATACCAGCGGCCACCAGGCGTAGGACAATCCGGTTCACCTCCTCCAAATAGGGCGAGGGACGTGGCAGGACATAGGCAATGTGATAGCTCTTGGGACACTCGGGTATCTTGTGCACCTTCTTGGTCATCACATACCGGATGTCACTCAGCTCCAAGCTGGCGGAGCGTGTTACCCCAGCGAAATGTCCCCTTCTGGACACCATTTCTATCAGTCGCTCCTCGCCCTCGGCAACCAGCATCATTTTGGAGTCCAACCGTCGATACACCGCCGAGTCACTGCCATAAAAGAGGTCGTCCTTGAAGGCAGGATGCTTGATGTAAATAGGGAGCCCACTCTCGTCCAATTCCCTCATGGTATTCGTATCTCGATAGTACAGTGGTCGTATGTAGACAGTGGCCAAGCTGGACTCCAGCAAGGCACCGAATATCACACTGACCAGGCACAGCGAAGCCACAAAAATGCGCTCCGAGTGGAAGGGTGGAAATCGGCCGATATTCACACGAACCCAGACCACCCAAGTGTCTATGAAGATGCGCCTGGCAGCTGTCCTCAAATAAGAGTCTCTGCTCAGTCCATCGTCCTGTATCCTTTCGATGTTGAGTCTGAGATTGAGAAGCCTTAACAAGAGCCAGACCAGGGCACCCAGCAGACCCACCAGCAGGAAGCAGAGCCACACATCCGTGTGGACAGCAAAGAGCGGCAGGATGGACTGGGGAATCCTTTGAGCCTTTTGCACATACAGACACAAGTCGTCCATGTATACAGCGGCACTGAACTGCATCTGGGTGGTGAGGTAATCTTTGACAAAGAAGCCCGCAAAGATGATGTCCACCTCGCCCCGATGGGCACGACCCACGCCGCCACTAAACGAACCATCTGGCAAGCGACCTCTAGAAAGGAAATATTTGTATAAATTTTAAAGATGCCTTTAAAAGGTTTTTCTTACCCAAAGAACTCATCATCCGGCCATAGATAGTCTGGCGTAAAATTCAATTGCTTGGCCACCGTCTTGGCCAACTTGGCATCTGCTCCTGTGACGCTCAATACCTTTTGGTTTTCGCCATCTCCCAGCACAGCCGAGTAAACAGAATCAAAAATGTATATCCGCAAAGGATAACCATTGAGATTCTGATAGATTTGTGCATAAGTTTTGGGATCTTTTACCACCACAATGCTTTGCTGGAAGGGATTGTAGAGGAGGATACGACCTGTACTTAGCTGGATATAGTAAATGCGACTATGGCCATGTTGCAGCCAGTTTTGGGCCATAAAGTCCTTTAGAACCTGATCATCCTCAGGCAATTGATTCTCCAAGGACAGCATATAAAAGCCATCGGTATTAATCAAGTTATTCCGAACTTTTTGCATATCCTGCGCATCCTTGAAGAGATAGAAATGATGTCGCATGACTGTAAATTCCTTCTTTTCCTGCTCCTCCTCAGGATGCACTTTGATTTGCAATGAATTCCTCGGCTGCTTTAACACTAACTGCACAATGCCCAAGTCTGCATCACTGTAACTCCTCAAATGAAGCTCAAGGCCACCCTCCAGTTGGGCCAAAATGGAGGCAAACACCTGCCTGTAGTCGTTGTCCGTGCTATTGGCCTGACCCAGGGTTCCTCCCACAAGGGTCAGCAGCATAATTAGCTGCAGAGTCGCCGACATATCAATGGTTACTGAACCCGCGACTGAGATTGCGGAGCTAACAATAGGACAGGACACAGAACACAAAGGATACCGGAGTGTGGGGCTTGACATCCTGCTAGCCAAGTATTTGCTTAGTGTCAAAACCGCTGACACCTTGGGGCGTATTGCTACCAACAATTATTGGCAAGTGCCTGGGGTTTGTTGACTCTGCTTGACTTCCATGACTTGGTGTTTATGCTAGGGTTTAGTTTTATTATAAGGACTTGAAACGTGCCACAAACTTTAAAAACAATAGGTAGCCCAGGGCAAATTAAGAGTAATTTAATTTACTAATATTAAATTCCTATTTTCCAGTTGACCCCCTGCAGTCCACCCTCGGGCCAAGTGATCGCAAGCGGAAGAAGTCGCATCAGCGAGTTTCAGTCCTCAAGCACAGACGTACCAATCGTCGTCAACTTTCTGGATCCCACCCAGACAACGATAGTGTCGCCTCCAATGACACCGAATACCTGGAGGAGGAGGAGCAGCAGCCTTCCACAGGGGATAACAATAACAACAACCATTATGCCCAGGTTGACGATGATACCTTCAGTACCAGCAGCAGCAGCAGCGGCAGCAGCACCTGCAGCAGCAACACCACCACTTCGATGACCTCCATGGAAGCGCAATTGTCTCAGGCTCCCAGCACAGCCAGCTCGTTTCCCTTCCTAGCGGAACCGGAGGCCAACAACAATAGCCAGCTGACTTCCAACCACAATCATCCTCCCAAGAGCGTCGTCAACGGCCTGATTCCGGACATGTGCAACACGGAATCGACTGCTTCAACAACATCTTCGTCCATGTAGACTGGACTTCATATACATGCATATACATATATTACACTTAGGCTAAGATATAACCCAGCTACATGGGCTGAACTTTCATTTTGATAAGCAACACAACCCCTTAGCAGTCCATCCTTCTTTTTGGATCTCTTTTGAAACCACACACATTAAACATATAGCCATGGCTTTCATGGAAAGTATTATAAACTGAATGGAAGAAAATTTCCATAACATAAGTTTTCGATATTTCCAATAATATTTTAGTGGATTTATTATTTCTGAAGTTTTCTTCCATCCTCACGTAACCTTTTTTTTTATATTTCTTTCGCAAATCATGTGATTTAAAGGTTTTAAAAACTTCATAAAATAAATCAAAATCAGCCAAGTATTTTTTAATTTCGATTACTTCAATTCCAACCATCAACTAACCAGTTTTACTTTTTAGCGTAATTACGCTTAAGCCTCAAAAAAAGTTGTCTTTTTTACTTAACGCTTCTATATCCAGGTTAAGCCTTACTAAAACTAAACAAATAATTAATTCAATTCGTTACTTTCTTTTTCACTCACTTCATTTATTGATTGTGGAACCTGTGTGTGTTATACTTGTGTCTACAATAATTTATGAATACATAAATAAAAAGTCTCGAAAAATCAACAGAAACGAATATTTTGCTTGCCTTGTGTGTGCGTGCTTGCGCTGAACTTTGAACTTGCTTGCTAAGATTAAACATAGATTAGACATTATACTTAAGTCTAGGATAATTGGATGTTTGTTTGTGCTTAAGCCTACGGAACGAACTGAACTACGGCTAACTAATTTACACACGATCGGCTGGGCTGTCAGAGATCTGGGCTATAATGTCAACAGGCTCAGCAGGCGGCGGCCTCCCCCTCGTTCATGTCGCTGGGCTTGAAGGGCAGCTGCATTTCCTTGCAGCAGCCCATCACGAAGCGCTCCAATTGACAGCCAGCACTACGGAATAAAATATTAACATCAAGTTCCAAATAAATAAAAAAGTCTGGGCTAACTCACTCGTATATCTCGTTGCCCTGCTCGTTGTACAAGTCGCAGTTCTTGAACACCAACTGTATGTCGCTGAGAACCTCCTCGTTTAGCTGATAGGCGCCCATGTTGAGCTTGGACTTGATCTTGGCCAAGTCCATGGGCGTCTTGATGATCTGATGATAGTCGGGCACCTCCGATGTCAGCACTGGTCGCAGGAATGGCCAAGCCGCCTTGTGCTTCATGATCTGCTCCAGCAGATCGTACAAGGCTGAGCTGTTCAACGGAAGGTTGTTGTTCTCGTTCGTCCGTCGGCCACTTCGCCGGTGATTGTTGTTGTTATTGGTGCTGCTGTTGTTATTGTTATTGTTGCCATTGCTTTGGCGGGCGGACTTGTCGAGAGACAAACGCATCGAGTTGCGGGAGGAGCGGGAGCGTTTGGCCAGCGGCTCATCCTGATCGCCGCCATCGTCGTCATTGTCGCCGTTCACTAGGGTAGAAATTACGAGTTGTATCATGAAACAACTTGTCATTGCAAATAGACTTACTGTGACTATGACGGCGTCTGGGACGTTGTGTCTCCGTGGTCTTGCACTTTTTGCACACAAATTCTGTGCGCGGCGGTCGCTTAAGATGGACGCACTCCAGGTGATAGTACAAACTGCAGCGAACGCAGCGGATTTCACTGCCGTCATAGAAGCAGGTTTGACAGACCTTTTCCTCTTCGCTGTTTGAAAAGAATTCATAAATTAATACACATATGAGATATATGGGATATGTAGGTAAGAACTTACGCCTCCTCCTCCTCTTCGTTGTCCTCCAAAGAAGCCTCATCGCCCGCTTCACTGCCCACTGCCTCGCCGTTGACCTCCTCATCGATTTCTTTGGATGTTAGTCGCTTGGCGCGTAAGCTTGTGCGCAAACCCCTCGCTGGACGACCATTGAGCTTGACTGAAGTACGTGATGAGGCCTCGCTTTTGTCATCGGCCGTCTCCTCTTCTTCCTCCTCATCCTCCTGATCCTCCTCTTCCTCATCATCATCATTATCGTCCTCCTCATCCTCTTCTTCTTCGGGCTCATCATCCTCCTCGTCCTCAACAATAAACTTGCGCTTCTTTTTGGCCGTCGCCTGTTTCTTATCCTTTTCGTTTTGGGCATTCTTCAGGCCGAGATCCTTAACGCAATCCTTGCAATACCAGTTACCCTGCGGCACCGTCCTCATCTTGGGTTTCAAGCAGAACATGTGCGTGCCGCCGTTGCACTCATCGCAGAGAAGCATCTTGTCAGGATCGCTGCCACGCCGGCACACCTTGCACACGGACTTGTTGGTGGAGCGTCGCCACTGGATGCAATCGTGCAGGACATTCAGGTGCAGGAACACCTGGGCAAAGCTGGTGCTGGCCATCAGTGAGACCTCCCACTGATGCAGGCGCGCCTCACAGGCGAGCTTATGGGCCTCCTGCTTGGGATCCCACTTCTTCATGCCGTAGGGTTGCTTAAGGAAACGCTTGCCAATGGCCTGCTCCACTTGAAGCAGGGCCGAGGCCATGTTGTGCACCTCGCTGGGTATATCCATTACAGCCTCCTCCTCCTCAACCTCATCTTCGCTATCAGCTGCTGAGCGTTCTTCCTCTGCGGAGGCCACCAAAAAGTGGCCAGGATCGCGATATGGTTTCTTGGCGTATTTACCCACCAACGCACCATCTTTCTCCTCATCTCCGACCTCCGCATGATCCTCATGTGACTCATTGTCAGTTGAACCGTTGGCCACCTCATCCTCCAGCATGCCCCCCGGTCCCCACTGCACTTTACCCTGGGGATCATAAGTGCCGACGAGCAAATCATTTCGCCACTTTTCCATATCCTTGACCTTCAGCTTGCCAAGATCTCCCGTGTAGATATCGGTTTCGAACTGCAGCAGGCGATCCACCAGGTGCAGGCGCATCACCTCATTCAAATCGGTGTCTGGTGGGAGTCCAAAGTTGGCCTCACCGTACTTGCGATGGGTCTCCGCGTTCATGGTGGCCAGGAACTTCTTGCGCTTCGGCTCATTTTCCAGTTGGAGCACCTCCACGGGGCAGGTCTTGACGTGCTGTTCGATGAGCGAACGCATCACTGTGAGCTCCTGCAGGAGCTCAGATTCCCTTAGACCATTGGGATTGAGACCCCTTATTAGATCATCGATCTCCTCCGGCTTGTAGATGTAGGACCATCGCTGCCGCTGGCCGTTTTTCGGGTCATGAACAATGCAGTTGTGTTTGTCGCCGCTGCACATCATCAGTTCGAATTGTGTGGGAGCCGTGGGAGGATCCACTGCATCCACTTCCATGGGCTCTACAGTCCCATTCAAGCGATGCTCCTGATTCTCCTTATTCTCCAGCGACTGTTTGTTGCTTCGCCTGGTCTTCTTGTCATCATCCCCGTAAAGTTTCAGCAGATAAAGCCGTAAATCCTTGCGATTCTTGGGCAACTGAGCCTGATGACGTATCTCCGTTTGCGATTTATTTAGCGGCGGTTGCTCCAGGCACGTGTCCAAGCTATCCGGCGAGTGTTCCACAAAGATGCCCGGCATGGATTCCAGGACATAGTACTTTCGGTAACAACGATCCATGCCCAGGTAGACCATAAAGTTAAAGAGCTGCGAGTGCAGTTCCAAAACTTGCTGCTCATGCTTCCTGTGCTGATGCTCCGACTGGGCATGCAGTTCGGCAATGCTCTTGTTCAGTTTGTCCACCATGGCATCCCTTTTGGTGGGCTCCACGCCACCAATGGTCTGCTGATGTGTCTGGTTCAGCTTCTTTTTGTTTACCTCTACGGCGGCAAGGCGTTTGTTTTCGTTCGAGACGAGGGCTCTCAGCTCCTGCTTGGCCTTGGCCATCTGCTCCAGACGCTCCTCAATCAGATTAATGGTTCCCGAATAGGTGAGTATCTGGGACATGAGGCAGCGGATCAAAAGCATTATATCGCTGAACTTGAGTTGATAAACGGGTTGATTTTTCAAAGCTCGCAAAATGTAAGCATGTTTCAAGCGCAGCTCCAGGCCGGGATCCTCTTTCGAGGAGTAGCCATTGCGGTACATCACCCGCCAACGCTCTGCCTTCTCGTTCACCACGGCTCCAGAGCCCAGTAAATGCAAACGCAGGACTTCACTGAGGGTCAATGCATCCAATGGGAGCTCGTTTACCTTGAAGGAGAAGTGCCTCTTGGAGTAGTAGTGACACTGGGCTGCCTGCGCCATGCTACGATACGGCTCCGAGTGCTGGGAAATCCTATCCAGATAGGTCACCGAGCACTCCTCCTCCTCCTCCTTTTGCAGATCGAAAACAGTGCCCATGAGCACGAGCAGGATGTCCGACAGCGGCCCAGCAATCTCTCGGGCACTCAGCGCCCGGGTCATCTCGTAGAAGCTGATATTCTGGCGGAAAACCTCTATACCAGATAGTAGGCCTGCGTACGTGTGCATAAACTCGCGCATCATGAAGGCATCGCCCAGGAATCGCTGGGGCAGGAGGGTCACTATCTCATTGTAGCGGGGCAGCAGCTTCTGATCGGATCGCTCCAGATCATCGGTCTTGCGGAGCAGCGAATTGCATTCGGTTTCAACGCGCTCCATAAGCTGTGCCTTCTTCTCCGCCTTCTCCCGCTCCATTTGCACCAGTCTCACCTGCTTCTCCAGTCTTACCCGCTCCATTTCCTCCGCCAGCGACTTGGCATCCGCCTTGGCCTTGGCCTTGGATTTGGCAGCC
This sequence comes from Drosophila ohnishii, assembly GCA_018905755.1. NCBI lineage: Eukaryota > Metazoa > Arthropoda > Insecta > Diptera > Drosophilidae > Drosophila > Drosophila ohnishii. Next base: position 31,072 of record JAEIII010040399.1, on the reverse strand, counting down.
GATTGCTCATCGGTCACTATGAATTTGTTCAGGGTGGACTGCTTCTTGGCATCGGGCTTCTTGATCTTGGAGGGGGAATATCTTGGCATTTTGCCAATGAAAATGGTGGAGAAGTTCACGCCGGGATCCGTGACATACTGCTTGTAGGCATCAGGTTTGGGTCGCAGCAACCCATCCACTCGAGAGACATTGCTCTTGATGAACATGCCCAGGTTCTCCATGTTGAACTCCAAGCGAGCTCGTCGCAACTGATTGAAGGGCACATCGATCTCTGTGCTGGCATCGCCCTTGAGGGCTCGCAGGCGATAGACCAAAGCTTCGGTGTCCTCGTAGATGCCATTGCCGGGCTCTGGCACGGCCTTGTTCATATTAATGCCCACCACCTTGAAGGTGGTGTTCTTCTTGCCCACCACCGTCACCTCCTCGCCGATGAAGTAACGCTTGCGCAGGAACTTGGCCACCAGCAAGTTCAGTGTATTGACCGCCGACTGGCGGGCATGTTCCACTACGAGTAGCACGGGTGCCCGCAGGCTCTGTTTGAACTGCTCCATCTTTTTGCGGGCCGCCCGCTCGCTCTTCCGGGCCTCCTCGAAGGTGAGGCTATCCTTGCCGGTGGCCTCGCACTGCCACACCGTGGAGTTGATCACCATCACATGCCGGAAGTAATTGCTGCAGGATAATTAATAAATTATTTAATTGTCTTTATTTAAAAAATAAAAATAAATTCAAAGGTTTGCATATAATTCAAAACATTCCTTTGGCGCGCTCTCTCTCCCGCCAGGTGGCAACGCCGCGGAAACAGCTGTCTCTGGCGGCAGCTGTAAATGTTCCCGCCACCGCCACAGCGTTGTTTGTGCCCCAGGCCCACGAGACTCAACACACACACGCATGCTTTCACACACACACAGCGAACACCGTGATGTACGCCTATGTACATCACATGCATGCGCTCGCAGCGTCGCTTTGTTGTATACTTTAGCGCAGTGTCTGCTTTGGCGTCACTTTTCGGTGGGTACGGGGGGCGGGGTCAAGGAAACAGGATATAGAGGATGCACTTACTCGTAGTCGCGGAAAATGCGCTTGGTGAGGTAGCAGCAAAAGACTTGGTCGTTGTCATGGAATGTTTCGTTCTTGCCCTCCTTCTGATTCAGGTCGAAGCCGTCCCGCTTGCAAATCGGCATATTGGCTGATTTACTTTATTTTCGCGAAAATTCCAACACTAATTAATCCACGCGATGGTGGCAACGGTTCTTTGCAAATTTCACAACGCCAGCCAGCCTAGCCAGCCAGTGACAAAAACTCAAAAGGCGCCGAAAATTTTCACGCCTTTTTGGACATGCAAAATAAAACGGTTTTTTCAGAGTTGGCGGGTGGCGATCCAGCGCACATTTACACGCGTTTGGTGACCAACACTATTTCGACACTTTTAACTATATTGTTGTTGCCGTATTATAGTTATAAGTGTTGGTTTGTTAACTTCTTTCAGCACGGAATCTTTTCACGCGCGAATCTTTTACTTTGCAAAAGCGAAAATGCAAACAATGTTACCGCACTCCGGCGACGCGAAAAAGCCAAGGGATGCGGACGAAGCGAAGAGGCCGATAGAAGTGGGAATTAAATTAGCGGGTTTATATTTCGTTTTTTTAGGAAACAAATCACTGGTTACTTTCCAGAGCGTTTATTTCTAGGTTTTTAAAGCATCGAATGCTTAAATAATAATGAAATCGCAAGCGAAGAGATCGAGATACTGCCTATCGATCACAAAAACATCGTATAACAATATTCGAAAGGGCGATCGTATTCGATACACCAACATCAATTAAATTAATTTTATATACTTTTGATTTGCACGGAGGGTAAATTAATTAAACAATTGCATATTTTTAGAGACCCACAGAGCAACCTTAAAAAAAAAATAAAAAATTGAGATATGTTGCAAAAATAAGCACGACAGCTGCAGTATCGCTTATTCGATATTTAAATTAAAGTTAACTTTAAGATTAACATCACAATAAATTAAATATCTTATTTTCAAAACTATATTAGTTTTAACTAAAAAAAATCAACTAATATTTTGTAATTTTGTAATTATCCTCTCTGAAGTATCGCAAAAAACCGCGACCGCGACTATCTGCGATAGTATCGTCGGTGGCCCCACCACTAGTACCGACGCAAAGAGAGAAAGAACACCAAAAAAAGTTTGCGGAAAAGTGCAACAGCAATTAATAGCTTAGCCAAATGCTGCCATTGCATATAAGCGATAATTAATTTTAAACAATTAAGAAAATGGCACTATCCCGAGCGAGGTAAACAACGGCGCGGACTTTCATTCTCTTCTTGTGGTCTTCTTCCTCTTTCGCTCGCTTCGCAGCAGCTGCAGCAACAGTAACAACAATAACGGGGCGACGTTTTTTCTGTGGCGAAAACTGTACGCAGAGGGGCGGCGAGAGGAGAACGACAACGAAAAAAAAACACACATGTAATATACAAAGTGTGTGCGAATGTTTTATGAGTTCTCCGTTTTTTTTTTGTTGTTTTTCCCTCAGCTAATTGCAGTCAGCTTTCCACGAGTGTGTGCGAGTGAGTGCGAGTGTGTGTGAGGGACGGGGGAAGAAACGCGTGTCCAGGAAAAACGCGCCAACAAAACTATAGCCAACCCCACTGCCGCCCACTGATCACGCGCGCCCCCCCGCCTACGCTCCATACCAATGATAATGGTGCGCAGACGAGCACGGCCCGCCAAGGAGTCGAAGGACACACACGGCGGAGCAGCAATCCCCGAGGGACAGCCCCTCAATGCGGCCGCCGCTGTGGCGGGCACTCTGCTGGAGGATCAGTATTTTGCCAGTCCGAAGCGGAAAGACTGCCGCCTGATGAAGGCCAGCGAAAATCTCAATCTGCCGGAAGCCACAGCGGCCAACAGAGGCCACCATCATCACCACAACCATAACAACAACAACAAAGACAGCAAGGCAGCGGGCCGAACAATAGGTGAGTGTTTGCGTCGCGTCGTCGCGTTTTGAGGTTAGCTTACATAGCTTACATATATTGGCCATCATTTCAGGGGTGCCTCTGGCCACTCGCTCGCAGACGCGTACCATCGAGAACTTTTTCAAAGCCAACGCTACCGCCGCCAAGCATGCCACAAATTCGGTGGCCACTTCCACAAATCACCACCAAGCAGAGCAAAAGACAATAGATGCGACTGGAGAGACGGATAAGTTGAAGCTGCAGGATGAGGACGAGGAGCAGCTGCACCTACAACTAGCCGATGCCGATGAGGAACTTAAGCTATCGGATGAGCAGCTCAACGAGGAGCTGCAGCAGGTGGTAGAGGAACTCCTCTTCGATGGCAGCTCCACGGCCTCCTCCACTTCCCCTTGCCCCTACCAGCATGAGGTGGCGGCCATGCAGAAAATACAAGAAATCCAGGACATCCAAGAGATGCATGAGATACATGAGATCCAGGAGGTGCTGGGCACCATGGCCGACTTCCAGACTCACCGCTCGACGCTGCGGGACAGCCACAGTTCTACGCACAGCAGCAGCACCGACAACATCTTCCTGCAGGAGCCCGTGCTTACCCTGGACATTGATCGGACGCCCACCAAAGCGTCCAGCATCAAGATCAATCGCAGCTTTGAGGTGGCCGGAGGAGTGTTCTCATCGCCGCCCTCGGTGCTCAATGCCTGCGTGCTGAACGGACGCTTCAATCAGATTGTTAGTCTGAATGGGCAAAGAGAGGAACCGGTGCTGCCTTTACCGAACTTTGAGGTGGATCAGCACGACACCAGTTCCTGCGACAGTGGGGTAGCCTGCGGACTTACAGCCGCCACAGAATCACCAGCGGCGGGAGCAGGAGCTGTGCGACGCCGAAAGCCAGCCACACCGCATCGCATACTCTGCCCATCGCCGATTAAGACCGCATTGAAGGTGACGGCAGGCGGTGGGTTGATAAGCAAGGGAGGAGGAGGAGGAGGTAACACCGATCCCCTGTCGCCGCGCAAATCGCCACGCAAGCTGCCCGCCACCACGGCGGCAGTGGCCGCCTGCAAGTCGCGACGAAGACTGAACCAGCCAAAGCCACAAGCGCCTTACCAGCAGCCACAACAACCACAGCTAAAGAAACCACCGCCACAGCAACAGCAGCAACAGGACGACATTGTTGTTGTACTCGACGACGATGACGAGGAGGAGGAAGAGGATGAGGACGATTGTCATGCCCTGATGAAGGCCGCCGAGGAGCGGGAGAACCAGAACAAAGCACCAGCCACAGCCAACAACAGCAACAACAAAGTGGGCATAATGGGCGTTAAAGCCATGCTCAAGCCACCGCCCGTTTCCAAGACCAAGGCCAGAAGCAAGGGCCCTGCGAAAGGCCAACTGCCCCCGCTTCCCTTAGCTGCCACAAATGGTAATCGTGAGATGACTGACTTCTTCCCTGTCCGAAGGAGCGTACGCAAGACTAAGACAGCCGTCAAAGAGGAGTGGATGCGGGGCCTGGAGCAGGCTGTACTCGAGGAGCGCTGCGAGGGTCTCGAGGTGCGTCACTTCATGGGCAAGGGCCGAGGTGTGATCGCCGAACGAGCCTTCAAGCGCAACGAGTTTGTGGTGGAGTATGTCGGCGATCTCATCTCCATCAGCGAGGCCTCGGAGCGGGAGAAGCGATATGCGCTGGACGAGAACGCCGGCTGCTACATGTATTACTTCAAGCACAAGACTCAGCAGTACTGCATCGATGCCACCGTGGACACTGGGAAGCTGGGACGCCTCATCAATCATTCGCGTAACGGTAACCTGATGACCAAGGTCGTGGTGATCAAGCAGCGTCCACATCTGGTACTCCTGGCCAAGGATGACATAGAGCCGGGCGAGGAATTGACGTACGATTATGGAGATCGGTCCAAGGAGTCGCTGCTGCATCATCCCTGGCTGGCCTTCTGAGGCCGAGCAGTCCTCGAGGTAGGGGATGCAGGTCGGCCTTGAAAACGAAGACTACTTTTTTTTTTGTACCAAGTTTAAGGCAGGGAATCTTTGAGCTCGAGGAGCTTCACCTTAGCTTTTATATACGTAGATTGCATCGCCTTAAGCCAGAAAAGAAGGGAGAACTGTTTTCGTGGACGGATATCTGGAGCATCCCCGAGCTTAGATCTTATTTTTTGAGGAAAAAGTATGAAAAACTGTTAGTTCAAATATCATAACGGATAGCGACACTCACACACTCACAGTACCCCGCCCCTCACTTGATTAAAAAGGATGTGGTTCGATCCTGGGACGATAAGTAATCGAAATAATCGATAAAGGGAATAAATATCAATGTTTTCCACAAGAGATTCAGCGAAAAAGTATAGCAAAATCTCGGCTAAATGAAAATCGAAATTAATAATAAGAAAATACATAAATTTAAAGAAAGACCTAGACTCTAGAATGACTCAAAATTGATATTAAAACCTAGAGATTTCCCTACTCGATTCCCATTCGGTTACCCCAAAGATCAAACCCAACCCATTGCATATTTTTTGGTTTTGTTAGCGTTTCATTATGTTTAGAGCAAGGCTAAAATTAAGCAGAGATAATAATTATAATAATAATTACTAAACGCATGTAAAACAATGAAAAAAAAAAACAACTGTTGACCATTTAGAGAGAGAAATGATTTCGGAAGATCGATCGTAACACTATTTATAATTAGATATTTATATTAGATACATGTGTAATTTCTAAACTACTATTATGTACTATTTACTGCCATAGAGCTATATACACCGCCCTCGCACCCGCCCCCTAGGAACTGACACTGTATCGTTGATTTAAATCATAAAAGGCCACACACACAGCACTTAGGACCATCCCCATTCACCACGAGGCTTCTCCAGGAGAGCAGTGCTTAGTGCTTCGAGTTACTTGATAATCTCTCTACTCACATGCAGGTTTCAAACGCATACTCACGCCACATAATATATATAGAACTATAGTGCCCCGTCCTTTAGAAATTCAGCTTTATATTATGTATTTGTCCCTCAAAAATAGAGATTGTTTAAAATTGTCAGAAAAACCGACGACCGTTTTTCCTCCCTCTTACGGATATCGGTTGACTCGAGACCGTTTTCTTTGTAGACATTTTCTTTGAGCAAGACAATGCAGAAAATCGTTTTTTCATTTCTGTATTTTTCAGTTAATGCTCCAATATTAAATTCTTTTTCAAATAGGTTTAATTTTTATTCTTCGCATATCTTTTTAATTATACAATATCGTAATACATATACATATATATATTATATTTTCTAGTACATAGTTAATTTTATTTAAATCAAGCAGCAACCATCTCTCTATAATCATGTTCTTGTTTTCTTTTCATTATTGACTTGGCGATAAATAAAACAAAACGAAAATGAGAAATCTATTCTGTAATTTACAGGTTAATATCTAAGAACATACACACTTAGTTTTAGTTGATAAATTGTTTATATAATTTCCAGACACACCCACACACACACACATTCAACTTAAAGTGCGTAACACATAAAGTAAAAAATAAATAAATCAAAAAAACACACATTAACACAAAAGAAAACAAACAAAATCAATTAAGAACTGGAGCGGATTGGGTTTCGGTATATCCAAGGTGCTTTCTTCCCGGAGATCATCATGGCAAAAACTGTACACTCGTGTCGTCTCTACGCATTTACACTTGGAATGCAATGGGAGTTCTATAAACTAACGAATCCTAAATACATTTACAACGTTAACTATGTTTGCTTGTTTAGGGTTCTCGTTTAAGTACACAATATAGAAAAATTCGCATCAGGCGGGTTGGGGTTCGAGTCCTTCAATAATATGGATGGCCCCCGCATTCGCTTTTGGAGTATATTTTTTTTTTTTTCGTGACAACAAAGGAAGTTCGTTTGGAATGGTTTTTTAGTGCCTGCTCAGAGCGAAGTGCAGATAAAACTATAGTAAAGCCTGTTTTCTCGAAATTTAAAAATTAAAATTATTTCCTGGGGTTCACTTTTGGTCACCTAATGCAGATCTTAATTTAATTTATTGATATGGCCATAGACGCACAAGCTATGTCTTGTAAAATGGAATCTTCTAGTTAGTTAACAAAAATTTAAATTATTTTTGGAAATATTTATAAAACAGAAATGTTTCTTATTAAGTTTTTAGTTTCTTTACCAATGTTGGGGTAACAGAGGTGCCATAGAAATAGCTATGAATTTTAAATCAAAAAGTGTGCAAATTACAGAAAATTAAAAAAAGGTTAAAATCAATCATAAAATATATTTTTTTGGTCAAAGACCCATCTCTTTAGTTTCATCTTAAAAAAAAATCGAATAAAAAAATTAATTTTGTAATCCAATTATTGCACGAAAAGGGAATCGGTTTTTGCTAAGTTGTTTTTTTTTTTTTCTTAATTTGGAAATCCTGATCTACGATCTACAACAACAACAACATGTACGCACAACATCAACAGCGTCAACAACAACAACAACATGAAAACACAGCGCTTGCATCGAACTAAGTACGTGTGTGTGACGGTTTATGGTAATTATCAGACGGATTCATAATACTGACTGTCTCCTACGGGCCGCCTTCCTCCTCTCTACCCTTCGCAATCCCTACGTGAGGATGGTGGCTTCGCCCCTGCCCCCGCCGCCACCCAGTGAAGGCTGTTGCTGTTGGCGGCGATGCTGCTGCTGCTGCTGCTGCTGGCCACTCCTCAACTTCTTGTGTCATTTCTTGCCACCGCCGAAGCTCGGTTTCGGTAGAGCTCCCATGAACGCACCCGCATTCGTGGGCAAAGCAGGCGCCACAAAGCTGAGATCCGGGATAAGAGAGATGCGCGGTGCCACCTTGGCGTTGCCAATTTGGAATTGCTGACGCTGATGGTGTTGCTGGTAGGTGGCAGTCATCAATCCGCCCGCAACGGGTGCCGTGGAAAAGTCGTGCATAATGTGGATTTGCTGGGGTATTGCTGGCACATTGTTGTTGTTGTTGTTGTGGTTGTTATGGCTGGGAACTAGATTGCTATGATGTTGTTGCTGTTGCTGCTGTGACTGGTAGAGACTCAAGGGATTATTGTAGAAATTAGCAGTCTGCCAGGCGCCCGAATTAAACTGTGGCGCTGGACGAGCCACAGAGGCCACTGGAGTGCTTCCCACAAAATCTGACCAATCATCGTCTTTGGGAGTGGCCGCGGGTGCTCCCTTCCTGGGATTGCCGTTGATATTGTTGTTATTATTGTGGGTGCGGGGCGATTGCTGCTGTTGGGACGTTGTTGTTGCCACAGGCACTGACACAAAATCCGACCATTCATCATCTTCTTGGGTCTGAGCAGGAGACGGTGTGGCCGTAGGCTTCTTCTTGGCCACCGAGGCGCTTATCGTCGGCGGTTTTGTATTCTGGGAAGAGAATAACTCCTCGATGCGGGCCATTTCCTCGGCATTAATGCTGGCCAAGGCATTGTCGCCCCACTCTATCGAGGCAGAAGCTGCTCCTCCTGCTGATGATGTTGCCTTCTTGGCCAACGGTATGGCCTGTGGCAGCAATATGGCCGGACTGAGGATCATCTGTTCGCCAAAAGTGGGCGTATCTAACCTTGAACGCGGCACCGCCGGCATCGATTGAAAATCACTGAAGTCGTCGTCGTCCTCCGTCGCCGCTGCTGAAGCTCCTGAAGCTGCTGCTGGCATCTCGAAGCTAGTCGCTTTGCTGGGCGAATCCAGGCCAAACGGCGGCTTGTACTCCACATCGCGATACTCCTTCTTCACCACAGTCTCATCAATGATAATGCCAGTGGCCGCCATTTCGTAGTCGAAATCTATGGGCGCCAGCGTGGTGGTCTTGGCCACCGCCGTATCCGATTTGGAGGGTGTATAGATATGGGTCTCCTTCAGCGGCATTGCATAACTGGCAATGGAGGAAGAGGAGCTGCTGCCCATGATCTCCTCCTGTACTGGCACCGGCGGTAGCGGCTGGGTGGGTGAAGGAGTGGCCCTCAAATCAAACTGCTCCGGCTCCGAGTGCTGCTGCTGCTGCTGCTGATGCAGCTGCTCACCGCCGTTGAGCTGGTGGGCAGGGCTGTCTGCTGGTAGAGCAGGCGGTAGCGTCGCTGCTGTTGGAGCAACAGCTGCTGCTGATGCCGCTGCTGGGGATTCAATATGATGGTGGCTGGACTGGGACTGGGATTCTGGCTTTGGTTCACCCTGGGGTTGGGGTCGCTCTTCGTCGTTGGAGGCGTTGCTGCTGGAGATCCCTTCCCCATGAGTCTGGCTAGGCCGCGTTTCAGTTTGGCTCGCTTGGGGCCCGGCGCTTGTTTCCAGTCCTGCAGAAAGGAGAAAAGACTTCATTACTGCGGGGAGCTATCTTTTCGTTAGAAGTTTAAAAAATAATTTTAGATTTATATTTTACATAATATATATTAATTTTATTTTTAAAGCTTAAATTCATAGGTATATGTTGTGTTGCCTCGCTTTGATATTGGTAAAATCATTTAAATACAAATAAAATTAAGACATTTTTGGTAGATTTAGATCGATATTTAAACGTTAAACACGATATTGTTCGATAATTAATCAATAATAGGATGTATAAACCCTAAAAGCGATATATTTCTATATCGATATATAGAAATAGATATATCAATAATGATGAGATATATAAAAATATATATTTTCGATATAATTTTTAGATAGGAAATATTTTTGAAATATTTTTTCGATATTATTAGTCAGAGCAACACAACATTTAATCTTATGCTAGGAATATAATATTTGTTATTAGTATGAACTTGTTTTCTAGCTAAGTAAAAATGTGAAAATGTGGGGAGTGGGATCTACTTTGTGCTGGCGGAGATTGGATGCTTTGTGGTGCCAAAGTAACTAGAACTAGGGGAAGTGTGGATCAAGGGAATTGAGAAAGAGCTCAGAAGTATATTGGCAACTAAACAAACGGAAAAAATAAAAGTAAAAAGAGGTGGAAACACGACTACGACACACGCACAGAGCCAACGAAACTTACTAAAATCCAGCAAGGCGTCGCAGTGAGCAGTGAGATTTGTGTTAATTGTTGTATTGTTTGCATAATTGTTATTATTCGGATGGTTATTATTATTATTGTTATTCATATGTGTGAGTGGAGGAGAGTTGTGGTGCAAATCGTTAGACAAATTGTGATTGTTTTGGGGCATCAAATCCATCAAGGGCAAGGGTATATCATCCAGCGGAGCAGCAGCCACGTCGTTGTCACCATTATTATCACCATCATCATCATCAGTAGTATCATTGTTGTTGTTGTTATTGTTATTGGTGTGTTTAGAGGTAGAGGTAACAAGATTTATTTTATCAGCATTAGCCACCATCACGGTTAGTAGTTGGTCTAGTTGTTCCAATTGTAAAGTCTGTACATGTGATTCTAAATACATTTTGTTATCGTAAGGATAAACTTTTTCTTTGATTGTTTGTTTATAAAAAGTTAGAAAAAACTGTGGCAACATAAAACAAGGCAAAACGAAAAAAAGGTTTAACGCAAAAAGAGGAGCAGCCAATTTCAATCGAACGGCAGGCCAAATCCGGGAAAGCGTGTGTGTGGGTGGTAAAAAGGATATATGGAAGGGCAACGGAAAGCGAGCGAGCGGTTGTTGGGTGGCGGCAATTTCTCGATTTACGAAACTTGTGTAGCGGTTAATTTGCGGCAACTATACGAGGAAGCAATCTCTTAGAGAGATCTGCAAAGGACACTCACCCTGGTAGCTGCTGCTGCTGGCGGTGGGCTCCAAGGTGCTGGTGGTGGCATTGGCATTGGCAGGTGACAGTGGCTTGAGAGGTTTTAGAGGATCAAAGCTCAAGTTGGCTGCAAAACGCGGCATTGAAGAGTTCCACTTGTCGCCAAAGAGCTGAAAAAATAAGGTAGAAGTTGTAATTTTTTTGAACTGAAACTCAAAGCTATTTAAAGTGAAATTTTTATAAGTTCTACAATAATACACTTACTATATTCCTCGAATCAATGCCCAGCGATCGCACAAGGGCATGCCTCATCTCCGAGCTGCCCCACTCGTATTTCAAAGCTCGAGCATGCTCGATGGCACCAAAGTTAAAGCGCTGACACTGTGCCAACGGCCGACGCTTCTCAAGACTCGTACTGGTTGCCTCCTTGGACAGAGGAAACATCATCTCCAGAACTGGCTTAACCCGCTCGTCGAGGCTCAGGTGGACTGTGGCTGGCGGCGGCGGTGGAGGTACTTGAATGGCAGCCACAGTGGGCTCCGAGAAATCACCAAAATCATCATCGTCGTCTTTGTCTTGGCTTTGGACGGGCGTCTCTTCGGGAGTGGCAAAGTCTTGGAAATCATCAAAGCCATCATCCTGAGGAGGCTCTGCGAGAGTAACTGCCTTAGCCTCTGAGAAATCTTGTTTGAGAGGAGTAGCTATCGCCAGGGATTCTTTGATATCCACGGTTTCAGCAGCTGAGAAATCCGCAAAGTCACCAAAGTCTTCAAAATCATCATCTGCTTCCTGAGGCTCTGCCTGCTGTGGCTTCTCCTCCGGAGTAATCTCTTTGTCTGTGAAATTCTTTGGTTCGGCTTCGAAGTTTGCAAACTGAAAAATAGCGCTTTCAGTTGGCTTCTCCTGCTGAGTGGTGGTTTCCTCTCTGTAGCTGGGTACCTGCTCCTCTTGTGGTTCCCACCTCTTAAAGCTTTCATCCTCTGGTGACTTGTTCCTAGGACTCTTCTCTGTATCTTGGACACCTTCTCCATTTGGTAATGTGGGCGTGGCAAGCACCTCAATGGCAAAGAAATCCTTGGCTCCCTCGCGTATAAATAATTCTTTGGGCTTCTTTGGCGAACACTCCTCGTCGCTGTCATCGGACACATCCTCCAGCGTGACTTGATGGCTAAGGACGACATTGGCTTTGGTAATGGGTTCAGCAACTGCATTCGCATCCCTTTCCCCCAAGGGTGAGAGTGTGGAAGCTGCGGATACGCTTTCCGTAGAGTACAAACTCAGACTGTCCAGCTTTAGGGAGGGCACAGACTCATTGGTATTCGTTTCCTCCTCGTCCTCCTCCAGGATTTCTCCGTGATCCATATCCCCATTCTGCACTGCCTCTTCCTCGTCAAGGTCTAGTCTTAAAGGTGGGGGTGTGGGTGGTGCCGTTTCCCTATAAACATCGTAATCGATCGACTGCTTCACTTGGTAATTAAAAGCCTCGGCGGTTTGTTTATTTTCCACTATATCATCCGGTGGCTTTTCCCGGTATTCCGTCAAGGGATCCGGCGAAGGAAGGGGTTCTGAAAAGGGGAAATAATTTTAAATAAATTTATCCAGTAATAGTAATAGTTAAATATAGTTTAATTTAATTAATATTTCTATTAACCGTTTAAATTAAAGTATAACAACTTTACCAAAAGGAATTTGTAGAATTATTTTTATTTTTAATTTTTGAACACATTTTTTAGTGTATTTATTTATAATATTTATTATTTAAAGAAAAAAAAAAACAATCAATGTAAAAAAAAAACTAATTTAAAGTCTTGCTTGATCCCAAAGTGTTGATTGAATATCGCCAAAACTTGTACAGAATTCAGTCCGGGGAATACATCCCCTTCTCCAGATGAGATCTCCGGCTATGTTTACCCCTTTAAGCTTACCTTTTGCGCCGCTGACTAAGCCAAACTCGGAGTATTCGTCATTTTCGTCCAAGTGAATTGTGGACTGCAAACCGGAATCGTCGTCCTCCTCCCCGAAATCGATGGGCGGCGGTGTGCTACAGAGTAGCGGGGGTACGTTCACCATTATTCTGATCGCCAGCTGCCAATTTCAGCAGATCCTGGCAAAAAAAAGCGAACGAACACTTCCTGTTCGTAAAGAAAAACACAAAAAACAGGGAACGGTTCGGTCTCTTCCCTCCCTTTCGCACTCCTCTTTATCTATGTGCGCGAGCGTGTGTGTGTGCAAGTGTGAATGGCAGGTGTGAGAGGGGGGGTGTTTGCCTGTGTGTGTGTGAGCCACTCAAGGTCTGTGTTGGAATTTTCTTGTTTGCATTTAACACGCGTCAATTTTCACTTGTTTCACGATTTTGACAAAGCAGCCGCAGTCTTGTTTTTCGGGAAAATATGTGTTTTAAATTTGCAAATTTCCGATATTAGCTGGAATTAGCCATGTTTTCGGGAAATCAAAATACTTTTTTCTTAGAAGTTAGTGTGACCGCGGCTGGTCCGAAATAACTATAGTCTTAAAATATACTAAAACAAGCTGGTGCAATGTTCTTTCTACTTCGAAGTCTGGTCTATCTAAAAATACTACAAAAATTATAAAATACATGTATTTTAAAACAAATTACCTGCGTCTTGTCAATTAAAAAGGTAAAATATGCGACGAGAATAATTATTTAAAATTTTCACAAAGTTTAAAAACAAGTCGCAGTAGGTGTGAACGCGCTAAATTTCCATTTCAAACATTTTAATACTAGGATTGGTATATTTTGTAAAAATATCGATACGTCGACTGCGTAATCGTCTCAAGTCCCATCTCTCGTTTGACAGCTGTTTTAAGGTTATACTTCAGCTTCGATTTTGGGTAATTTTCGCAATTTTAACAGAAAAAGTGGACAAGAAAAGAGAGTAAAAAGCTTTTGCTGGTGTATAAAGTACCACAGGAAACGCACGACTTAAAGATTGCGACTAACATCCCCCCCTTTATTGCAGTTTCCCCGGTTGGACCATTACATAACTCCCAGAGAAGAACCATGTCGCAGGCTCCCGTTCGCGTTTCGCCCCTGATCAAGTTCGGCCGCTGGTCGCTGCTCCTTGTGGGCATCGCCTACGGTGCCGCCCACCAGAGCCGCCTGTCCAAGAAGGAGGAGAAGGTGCGCGAGATCGAGGCCCAGCAGAAGGTCGTTCGCGATGCGAAGCTCGCCGAGGAGAAGAAGCGCAGCGCCGAAGCCGAGGCCCGTGCTTTGGCGGAGCTCTCCAAGCCCACGCCCAAGAACTAGGCTGATGCAGGATCCAAGATCCTTAGTTCCCTTAGCTTAGAAAACGAGAAGAAAACAACAACAACATTTACACCGACACACTCACACTTAACATTCGCCTGAAAGGAAGAGGAAGAGGAGCCGCAAACACCATCTATCGATAACACACGGCTATCGATCGTACCGTTCTTGCGCTTTTCTCTGATGTTTGTGCGAAAAATGTTCGAAATTAAATGATTGAAACAAAACAAATCTAATGTGTAAATAATATCAAGTCTTTGGTGAATAAGTGGTCTGATCCAGCAAGGATGAGCCGAGCGAAAGAAAGATTTCGATAAGCACCCTGGAGACTTGACACAGTGAGGATCGCTTGAAAGGATTGTGTGCAATCTTCTTCAAATTTGTTTCCAGAGATTTTTGTTAAAGAAATGTCATCTTTAAAACATCTTACCATATACTATTGAGCTTAGAAATGTTTATAAATTCTTCGCTTTCCCTCTCAAGAATATTAAGCATTTTCTTAGTAAAAGTAGTTCGTCTTATCCAATAACTACTGTATCGCCGATTGACCTATTTTCAAAATGGCGCCAACAGCTGATTGAAGGCGAAAGCCGGTCTTTGCTTTGTTTATTTCGCAAATCGTCGCTGATTACGCGGCTTCGGGCTGTTTGATCGATACTTCCCCCGCTTCCGAACGATTCCCGAGGTGTTGAAACACCTTTCGTGTGGGCCCGGCCATCAAATCACGCAATCCCATCGAGGACATGCCATCACACACTCCTTGGCGGAGCCGCGGCGATGACAAACTTTTTGGATCAGTTGCCTAAGCACATCAGGGATATTGCGGTGCAGGGTAAGGAAAGGGTGTGCCCAAAACTTAGTTCAAGTGCCGCCTAATGCCACTTTAACTCCAGTTAATGTCCTGGCCCCGGAGGAGGTGCTGACAACCCCGAAGATCCGCTTCCTGGACACGCGCTCCAAATCGCTGTATACGCTGGTGCGCAAGTGCACGCCGGAGGATGTCCGGGTGCTTAAGGATGCGGCGGCCAAGTGGCTGGCAGAGATGCCGCAGGCGGGTGAGGATGATTTATGTAATTTATTGTACAACTAATTAATAAATATCCTTAAAGCCGACTCCCTGTTCAAGCCCCTGGCCAATGTGAGATGGTCGCGTGTCTCCTTCGGCTGTTCAGCCTTGGATCGCTGCACTGGCGGCGGTGTGGTCACTAGAGGCATCACCGAACTCTGCGGAGCTTCGGGTGTGGGCAAGACACAGCTCCTACTACAGCTGGCCTTGTGTGTGCAGCTACCCACCGAGCTAGGTGGATTGGGCAAGGGTGTGGCCTACATTTGCACGGAGGATGCCTTTCCCGCAAGACGTCTGTTGCAGATGAGCAAGGCCTGCGAGAAACGACATCCCCAGGAGAAACTCAACTTTCTGGGCAACATTTTTGTGGAGCATCATTACGAAACGGTGAGTGCAACCTAATAGTAAGATTTTATAATACCAATCCTCTTACCCATCAGGAACCTCTGCTAAATTGCGTGAAGAATCGCCTGCCCCGTTTGATGCAGCAGCATGGCATTGGCCTGATCATCATTGATTCCGTGGCGGCTATCTTCCGGCTTTACACTGACTTCCTGGAGCGAGCACGGGAGATGCGTCGTTTTGCCAACGCTCTGTTAACCCATGCGGACAAGTTCAACTGCGCTGTGGTTTGCGTAAATCAGGTGGCCTCCAGTGCCGTCAAGGAGGAGATACCCTGCCTGGGACTGCAGTGGGCACACCTGGGACGCACCCGCCTGAGAGTTTCACGTGTGCCCAAGCAGCATAGAGCGGGGGATCAGCTGCTGACCGTTAGGAAGCTGGAGATTCTCTACTCCCCGGAGACACCCAATGATTTTGCCGAGTTCCTTATCACCGCCGACGGCGTGGTCGATGTTCCCGAGCCTCAGTTCACCCGCCCGCCAGCCAAAATGCGACGCCTGTGATCGATTGAATTTTAATCTGTTTATTTTGTTTTTCTTCTTTTTTGTTTTCGTTTAAATTGTTTGAATTTAAAATGTGTAATGGCGGAATCTGTTCAGCCATTCTAATTTGTTTCTATTTTAATTTAATTTAAGGGAATTTGAAATAATTAAGCAAAGTACTTTAAAGAAAATTCACATAAGCTCTTTTTTAATGACAAAAAATATAAATTAAATGAAAATTAAGTTGAAAATTACATAAACATTGAATTAATCATTTTTACAGTATATTTTTGAACTTATTTGATTTAATGTCATCGTAATTTAATAAATATTTTTAGGCAAACTAATGTAGTACTTCGACTTTTCAAAATTTTAATTTTAATTATTTGCAAAATCCTTTAAATTAAATTATAATAGCACAATTTCCGGGGCTATGTCATTCTCATTTGTTGCCTTACTTAATTTTGTACAAACACTCAATAAATATGTTTCATTCAATTGCCATTTACAGGGTAGCACAGCTTACATATACCATATAGTTTTTATAGTTCAATTAGTAAAATCAATTTTGTAATCGCCTCGTATACATTATCACATGAAATTCTCGAAAGTTCAGATTACAGTTATATAATTTTAGTTTTTTTCTTTTTTTGTATATAGTTTGCAGCTCTTTCATTTAAATGCGACATTTACAAAAGCCTAGGACTCTTAGCGTTAAATATATATATATTAAATAAATTAAATACAAGCCTAAGGGTGAACGGATTACGCGACAATTAAATTACACTTAGGTTTACAATAATGGGTTTTCACTTAGTTTTCTTTATTTGTTTTTAAAGATTTTTTTTTGTTTTGGGATTTTTTATTATTTTTGGGGGAAATGTGAGCAATATTCGACTTTTTTGGCACAAGTTATGGTAATTTGACTGTCTCTCTGGGCTTATTTCTCTAGATTTCCCGCATTGTGGCATCCGGATCCTGCGAGTCGTCGTGCGGTTCCGTAGAGTCGCCATGCTCGCTCGCCGTATCCTCCTCCTCGTCCTCGTCCTCCTCCTCTCCGGAGGACTCGCTGTCCGGCTTGTTGTTCTTGTTGTTGGGTTTCTTGTCCTGGGCTTCGGGGATTGGCGGCTGCAACATTGACAGAGCAATGGAAATCTTGCTGGCCGCCAGCTTGCTCTCGAAATCCATTTCCGTTAGCTGGCCATTTTGAATGGCCGCCCGTTGTAGACTCAACTGGAGTTCCCTGTGCTGCGGCGACTCCTCCAGCTTGATGTCCAGCTTTTCGGTCTGCTCCAAGGGCGCTGCCGGTTCCACGGTCAGGGGAATCGCATGCTGGTGCAGGCGCTGGTGCAGCAGCTGGCTTTGCAATTGACTTTCATTGTTGTTAGTACTACTGTTACGCTTTTCGCCGGCGGAGGACGACTTCTGGTGATGATGATCAGTAGATGCTGCCGGCGCTTCCGTCTCTGTCTTCACCTGACTAGCTGCCGCCGCCTTGACGGTCTTCTCCAGCAACGCATTCAATTGTTTCTTAATCTTTGTTGTACTCTGCTTGCTATTAACATTGTTATTTAGCGTATTGTTGTTGTTATTATTGCTGCTGCCGCGATTCGGCGACTTTGGAGACTTTTTGGTCTCCACAGCGCTCGGTGTGGCTGCGGCGTTGCCAACAGTCGGCGAACCGCCCGCTGAGCTTGTGTTTGTGTTGTTGTTGCCGGCGCCTCTCTTCTCGGCTGGATCGCTGCCACCGGTTGTTGTTGTCCCTGTTGATCCCGGCTTATTGGTATTTGAGGACTTGTGCTCGGCCGCCTCGTTATTGGTGACATTATCCTGCTTTTTCCACTTTGTGCGACGGTTTTGGAACCAAATCTTGACCTGGAAATAGAGAGAGAGAGAGAAGGTTCAATACATGTGCATTTCGATGTTTACGGTTTTCGTTTCGGTGTTGGCAACACTGTCAGTTTTAGTTTTGTCCAGTTAATAGGACGCGGGCTTAAACAAATATATCAATTAATGTAAATAATATTGAATATTGTGTTTTTATTGTCACTAAAGCTTCTTAGATGTGGCGGTTTTAACGGATGATAGAAATATCTACGCTTATGGGCTTTTAAAGCTTGTATTCAGCGGAGCCCTAGGGCTTCATCCAAATACGCGCTGCTTATGTATGTGTGTGTAAAAATGACGCGAAAATTGACTTCTCTTTGATTGTGTGCATATTTTGCGGATAAAATGTAATAAATGTGATCAACTTCGTATACGCAGACTGAATGGGTGTAACACCACGCCCTATACTACATATGCACATATTAAGCGCAATTAAACACAAAATTTTCGATCACTGTTGCAGGGACAGTATGTGGAATACTATTTTTGTTGTTTTACACTTAAAAATATTACACACGTTCAGAGATTAATTAAAAGTGAAAGTGATTAAAAAATATTTTTTCCGAAGATTATCTTAAAAAATGATGTGTATTAAATATTATGGAAGCAAACGAATTTATAAAATTGGTAAGTGGTAATATCTTTATTATTACTTTACTGGAAAATGTTTCTATATTCCTGGCTTGTGATCTTTATTTCTCTAATTTAATTAGTATAATATAATTCATTAATTCTTAAATCAACGCGAAAAATTCTGACAATCTTTCAATTTAAGGTAACATTTCCCTTGATTCTAAGAGATCCGCAAAATGAGTTCTCCAAGAGGCAGTTCATAGCCACATAATTACAAATGTTTATGCCCCATTTGGCCTTATTAGTGGGCGCACAACAAATAACTCGAGAATTGTATATCCTCCCGCTGCTCGAAATTATTCGAATATATACTGGCAACACTTCCGCCCCGTCAGTCAGCCGCTGTTTTTCTATTTTTTTTTCGGAGTCCAAAACAAGAGCAATGATGAAATGACAGGCGCACGTCAAAAGGCAAAAATCGACCCCCTTTTCCCCCCATAATTTTCAACTGAGGCCAATGGCGCAACATAAAACATTTGGCTCTCATTTTCGTTTTCATTTCCATTTCATCCAGAAATGATGGGCCAGCTAAATAAATGAAAAATCTATTTAAATCGCGCACATAATTAGTATTTCAGCGGCATGTCTGCACACAAAATACAGAGAGAAAGCGATTGTTCAACAAATGTTTTATAAGCATTTCGATTGATTATAAATAATTATAACGATTGGTGGAGAATGGGGACTAATAATAGTAGCAGCTTTTAGTAAGGTATTTTTATACAAATACTGTCCATATTATTTTGATTTTATTAATGGAGAAATTAAAACAAATTCTACAAGTATTAAAAAAAATATCTTTCATGAATGCTAATAAATGCATAAATAACTTCTTCCTGAAATAGGTAGATTTTGACAAGACTTTAAAGGTCTATTCTTAACCCATGTTTCTCCCAGTGCAGGTACCAACGCACACATCAGTCTCTATCCTTGCTATATGACATGCTTATTTTCCCCGAGTGGCGGAAAAATTATGAAATTAACATGAAAACGCCACACACCTCATCCTCACCCTCCACTCCCACAGAAAAATCAAATTGAAAAGAGGAAATGCTCAAGTACACGCTAAATAAACACAAGCACACACTGAGTATGCAATTCTCGAATCTAAATACCTAAATTTTCATATCGAAAATCAATTAATTGATTGCCAAATGTTTTCGAATTTACCCCACAATACACACACACACACACTAGTGTGTGGAATTCCAAATGGTTATATACTCGCCGATAGATTGATGCATACGCAAATTGTTTATTTTATGGATGAAGATGGATTATGAGTGAGTTTCCTCACCGATTATATTCGGCCTTTTCCTTCAATTGGCCATTACTCATCCCGT
Organism: Drosophila ohnishii; assembly: GCA_018905755.1. NCBI lineage: Eukaryota > Metazoa > Arthropoda > Insecta > Diptera > Drosophilidae > Drosophila > Drosophila ohnishii. The sequence goes on along the minus strand of JAEIII010040399.1, from coordinate 11,267 downwards.
GAGTGTGTGAGTTGCGACCGCCACCCCGAAAATGTTCATTAGATACATTCATAAACAATAAAGCATTTCCCGTGTTTACCTTATGCGCACTCTTAATGGGCCAACCCGAGTGGATTCCTTCCTTTCACCTCCACTATAAATGCCTGAATTTTATTTTTATGGCCTTTCGCGGATGCAGGCCCTCATCATCGTCGTATTTAATTGTTGATTACTCGTATTCCCAAGTGCTTTTCGGCCTGGCCAACTGTGCGGTGCCGATGATCTAATTGATTCTTGGATTCCGAATCGGTGGGATTATTAATGTTTGGGGGCGCGATGCGTTATTTTTGTAAATATTGCATACATCTTCATTAATAAATTTATTTCCATTCCCAATCTGTTGTGTTGTTTAAATTCTTCCGCTTTTGGCCAGAGATTTCGTAGACTTTTCATAGGCGTCAATAAAGTGCCTTGTTTGTTATGTTTTGATCTCGGCACTAAACCTCATTAAGGCGAAATGTGGAAATATATATTTCTAAAAATATCCATCCAGAACTTGTCAAGCGATTCATGGCCCCTGTCGCACTGCCTCACTGCCTCTAATGCCCCTCCGCTTTGCTTTTGGCGACCCGCTTATGATTTATTGACATTTAAGAGTGTCTGCGTGAGCGTGTGGGGCAAAAGATGACAGAAACAGAGCGCATAAATAGCCGAAAAGCCAAACACAAGAGGAAACACAAAAAAAATTGGGAAAATCGATTTAGATTTTTTGGTAATTAAATACGGTTTTCTGGGAATTTGTTAAAGAAGAATTTAAAAAGAAAATCAGTCAAATAATATTTAAGAACCAAAGAAGATAGAATGGTTATAAAATAATATAAATTGATAAGAAATATACAATTATATTTTATTTAATTCAATGATCCATGACCGTTTTTATTATTTCCACGCCATTTATGGTTATTTTTCTGACAGTGCAAATGGCATTCGCCACCTAAATAGGTTTATGACAGATGCGTTTCAGTTATTTCCCTGGCCGCCGTCTTACACATGTATTTCAATCAACGCCAGAAGATCTGAGAGTCGCAACAATCCTTAAATAGTCTGTGCCCAGTCTGCAATGTAGCTCTTAACCCATGCTGTTAACCCCCCCCAGTCTTTGTCTCAGTCTGTGCGTGTGCTTAGTATAATTAATTTTCACATTCGCCGCGCACTTTTCGAAAATAAAAATGAAAACGAAAAGGAAAATGAAAATGATGTCTGGCCCAACAATGAGCAGCCAAATTAGGATGGGCGAGTGAGTGCTGGGGCGGGGGCCAAAATGCTACTTAGTAATGGCGGCTGCTGTACATAATTCTCTTGCGTGCCAAGAAAAAATTCAACAATTTGCCGCATTCCCGGGTTCCCTTTTTACAAATAATAATGTTTTAATGTGTAATTTAGCATATTTTCTTTGCTGTTTGTTTTGTTTTGTTTTTGGTGTTGAAAAAATTATGATAATGGCCCCCAAGGGGGACGTGGAATGCGTGGAATATTGGACGTAGACAGGAAGGGCAGGTCATAACTTACATGGGAGTCGAACTAAGCTCTCGGTAATTATGCATCTAGAAACCGTAAATCAAATATTTAAACAAGCTGGCAAAGGCATTACCAATTCCCCAAAAGCCACCCAAACCCAACCTTCGTCGATTCTTGCTGTGTAACGAAACACTTTGCTCGGTGCAAATATACGCATTGCAATACCATTACTAATTAATAACATAATCACTGCATTGCCTGTCATTTTGGATTATGTTCACAAGCGCACACGCAATGGCCGCCACCCACGCCGCCCTCATTTCCGTTTGCCCCCGCCCTCTAAATATGATCCTTGCCAAAAGGGTTAACGCACACAGATATTATGGGAATTGTGCTGGAAATGAGCTGGCAGTCACTGGATTAAGCAGTTAGTCACAGTGAAATTAGCTGGATTAAATCGTAGTGGAGTTATTCAATTTGTTTTTAAATTGGATATTTCTTAAAGCAGCTAAAAATGGTTGTACATAATTTAAAATATATTATAATAAGCTATTGGGGTAATGATTATAAGCTTATATCTAATTCATACAATTCTATTAATAAGATTGAAACTAAAAAGCCCGTTTACTAATTAATAATTTATTTTATATAACAATGATTTATCCTCAAGTTTAATCCCTTCTCTTTAATTCCAAAAAGAAAGTGAAAATAATTTAGACTTCATTTAATAATTTATATAGCAACGAGTTTCTTGAATAATTTAACATAATAAATATTCACAATAATAGCTATCAAATCCCTCATCACGGTGACTCGCTTATTTGCTCCTGGCATCTCGTGTCGCCTTCCTTGCTTCCTTTGTACATTTGCCTTAAATTCGTTGTTTATTAATTTAATAAAGGCAAATGCAAACTGATGCCAAGCCATATGGTGGTAGTGACGACAAAACAATGCCATTATCTCTCCGGAAATCCAAAATCCAGTAAAATCTGCAACCCCTCTTGGCCGTAATGTATTGTTTACCGAATTTTGGGGTATGGGCATTTAATGTATCCAAGGGGCAGCAGCAGCAATATGGAATTTATGCATCATCATTTACGTGCAATTATTACACATATGTAGTTAATACAATCGAGAGAAGGGATGCTGCCAGAAATGCCATAAATCTGTTTGCAATGCAACTGCAGGATAGTCCTGGCAATTCAACTTAAACACGAGCTATTTCATAAGAAGAGCATAGCGACCCACACCAAGCTAAAGAAGAAGACTCATTTGGTAGCCATGTGTGAAATTAAAAAATTCAGCGATGAAAATTGGCATTTCTTCGGGATCAAAATGTAATTTTCTATTCGCAATTTCTGCTTTCAGAATTGCAGAAGCTACAAAACCAGAAAATAAATCAACAAATGCAGCGAGAGAGGAGAGACCCCAGCAATTTAGTTGATGACTTTCGCATCGCTATGTCGCTCGAAACACACATTTTGTGTTGCCGTAAAATATATTTCTTGTTTCCATTTGTATTTTTAGTTTTTATTTGATTTGCTTTTGCGGTTTTAGAATTTCATTTTATTTCGGTTGGGGTCCAAAGTGGCATATCAAGCAGCATAAATTATGCTTATAAGCTGGCTTTTTGGTTTTTTAGTCCAGATTGCTTGTTGTTGCCTTTCGCTTTGCCCAAAAGTTTTTAGCCAAGTTCGCCCTCTTGACTTTTAATTGGCTTATTGTGTTGTTGGCTTGTCTAGAAGGCTTTTTTTTTCCCTCGCTTTGACTGCCCACTCACAGAAGCTGCCGGATTGTGTTCTTTTCAGCCAGTTGGCTTTCGCCCATTAATTACTTTCTGGCCGCTCAAAGTTAATTGTCCCGAAATTGTTCATATATTTCATCAAAAAGGCAAAGCTGTCAACTTCTGTTGACTTGCTAATTGCCAAGTGTTTAGCTCTGGCAGCCGCAGTCGAAAAAAAGAGCTCTCTTCCTGCCGGCAAAATATTTAAAAATTAAATTCAGACACCGCCCACCAATCGCCGACGAAAGCGATCGTTTTTGTCTACGCTCCGGCGATCGCGCATGCGAAAGTGATAGCGATAGTGGAGCAGCCAGTACACGCGATCGACGGAGACGGGAATATCTGTATCTCAGAGATAGCCCCGCCCTCGTTTTTTATTTATATTTTTTTTGAAAGCGTTTTGCACGAGTCGCCAATCGAGGCAGATGCTGCTGGTTTTGCTGCCTTCACAGCCATCAAGTTATTTTTTATGTTTATGCAAAATAAGTGTGTGTTTATTTAAAAAAATAAAAAACGGAAAAACGGGGAAAATGGTAACAATCTAATTTTGGAAAGGCATTTTGAATAATCTCTCACGTGATAGGATTATGTGATTTTGTCTGCATTATTTGAAAGATTTTATGTATTGTTTTAATAAAAATAAAGTAACCCTGTGCTGTAAATTTGTTATTTTACATTTAAAACAAATATTGTATTTATTAATTTCTTTAAATATATTATTTAATCTAGTTCAAACTCGTTTTAAGGACCCCCACAGATTTTGTCCGAGGCCCAATTAATTTATTTTATCGTTTTGCGTACAAAGTTTTGCTTCTAAAATAGTTTTCAGAGCAAAATCCTTTTCTGTGGTGACCACTGGGCGTATGCGTAACAATTTAATTAAGTTGCGGTGCCCAATAATACTAATAATAGCAAATTGCATTTATTGTTTTAAATTATGCACTCAGCAGCAAACAGACACACACAAACTTTGACACTTTGTGGCACTTGGGGCTAAAACGGTACATGAGGGTATGGCCAAAATATAATAATATATAACTATCAGTGTGACAATATTTATGTATTTATTATAGAAAAAATAAAACCTCTATTTGCCTTGCTTAAAATTTCAATTCAAAATGATGTTAAAAGCCCACGCTGCGTATGCTTTATATTTGCTTAGCCATTTTGTGTCGGTTGTGCATTTGTGTGCATTAAATTATTCATGAATTGATTAAATAATTGCCGACTAATAAAATGTAAATTAGCTTTAATTAGTTAATTAATTAGCCAAAGGCACACGAGTATTCATTACACACACGACCGTGAAAGTGTCGAGTGCTTCTTTATAGATTCATAACGAATGATTTGATTTCGATTCGTAATTGGATTAAAACTAAAATTTATTGCACCGAAGCGTAGCACATATTTGCCACAATTATTTCTGTTTGAATGCCGATAAAGTGTTCCATCAGTTTGGAATGCCATTAAAATATTAATTGCCTAATGGCATTCGTATAAATGCTTTTCCATTTCCATTTACAATACATAAGCACTTTGTTAATAATAAGTATCTAGCCTTTTAGAATGCCACCTATTTTTTTTTTGTGTGAAGGCCTGTGAAGGCCCATTCTATAAGTTGTTTGATATTTATTTTATTGCTAGCCATTAAATAAAAAACGTAATGGCTTCATAGCCTGCAAATGGCAGAATTATTTGTGAAATGCATTCAGAAAATCTCCTTCTCTCTCTCCCCCCTGCTGCAACTGATTGATATCAATGGCAATATTAACAATAATAAAGGGACAAGGGCAATAATATCCAGCTGCAGCTGTCCTTGTTCTCGTTGCAGATGCAAAAATTAATTTAACGCAGCATAATTTTTAGCCTTTTCAGCCAACAGCCGACACAACCAGGCCATGAGTGTAAATAAGCTTGAAGCCTAGAGCCGGGGCAACAAATATATGTCCTAGTTGGGTCGGTCACCCATTATGTGGTGTCCTCGAAGATGAATTGCCATTTGATTTGTTTGTGCTGCTTGTGGCAGCAGTTTAATTTAATTATCGCATTTGTCATTTGGCCAACTGCCACTGAACGTTGCCTGACTGCCTGCCTGCCTGTCTGTCTGTCTGTCCTTCGCTAGCCCCAGGAATTGCCACCACAGCATCCAACGACCATGCAATTGACCATATAAACAAACAGGCCAACAAATAGAGAGGTCAGAGCTGCAGAATAGGCATTTCCTATGAGTTGTGAGTGGTTATCATTGGGGCTCGTTTAACCCTAAAAGGGTTTAGTTTCCGGATTGGTTTAGTTCTATATTAGGGCATGCTTTGCTTTTGTTTTGGAGTTTATGAGAGGGAAAATCTATGTAAATTGGTTTTTTAAAGAATTTCTTTCTACAACTTGTATTCAGGAAAGTGCTTTCGCTGCATCTTAATTGCATTTTAACTGTATAACTTTTAATCTACAACTTCAAAAACATTTAAATTCAATCTCAAACTAGTTCGACAACAAATAAATCAACATTTAGGTCGCACCTGAGTGGCCATTACATTCGGTTTTATGAGCAAACGATGGTAAACATTTAAAATGAAATGCCTAATGCAAATTGTTGAGACAGTAACACTGCAGACCGCAAATGAACGGTTGCCAGCACACGCCCCTATGGTGCAAGTATAGCAATGCGACATTATGCGGCAATGTGCTGCACGGGAAACAATTTTTTAGCGTTTTTAATTTACTTTTTAGAAAATATTTATTAGATTAATGTTGGAAATATATTTTTTTTTTTTTAACTAATTTGAAAATATCTTTAAGAATGGTTTTTGTATAAAGTTAAGGATTTCCGATGGCTGTGATGGATTTAATTTTTCTGCTCTCTAATTGTTTCCGATTAAAAATATTTACTGTTGTCTAGATTTCGTCCTATATATTTAAAAATATATATATTTTTTTCGGTGCACTACACTCCTCCCCTCCACAAACCCCCCTTTGCCGCCGGCACTAATATGCAAATGTAATTTGCTGCGTTTGGCGCGTGACGTTCGTTTGGTAATCGCAACACAATTACAATGTTGTCAGTTTTGCAAAAGTGTGGGTGAGTGTGTTGCTGTCTGGGTGTGTGTGTGTGTGCGTGTGGCTTGCAACGCCAATGCTGGCTGGAAAGGGTAGCTGAGGAGGGGGTGGTGCAGCAGCGGTTGCAGTTGGGACAGCCGCATCTACGCGTAATTAATTGATTTTTATCTGGCTTAAGGCTATTTTACAGTTTGTTGATGACAGACGATGCAGACCGAAGCACGGAAGAGTTTCCTGGGCATTTGCCCTGCCCCGAACCCCGCTCCATCGCTGGATGGCTTCACTCGATGCCAGAGGGCAGCAGCAACAGCAGCATATATGCCAACCGCACATTATGGCCGATGTAGAGTCTATTTAAAGCCAATTTTATGACTCTCTGTGTGTCCTCTTCGTTTGTTTTTTTGCTGCTTTTATTTTCGTTATTTTCGTTTAGTTTAATGAGGTAACTACAGTGGTTATAAAATAGTACAAAAATACTCCTTTCTTTTGCTTAGATTTCTTATTTAAATAAAGATTTTATTTAAAGAATCTATCATTTTGCACCACTGTATGCAACATTGTATTTCCCCTGACTAATTTGTGTATAAATTAAGTTAGTACTTAAAACAAAGCCACTATAAAGTTATTTAAGGAAACAAACAATACACAGATCTCCTGATTAAATAATGTGGTATAATTATGAGTTTAAAATGCCACTGAGCTGGCGCTAGTAATTACCCGAGGAGTCGATGGTAATTTGATTCCAATTAACGTAAATCTCTCGCTGCAAACTTGATATCCTGCGTGTGTGTGTGTGTGTTCTGCGTGTGTGTCTGTGTGAGCCACATTCGGTGGCGGTCGATGGGAAAATTGGCAAGTGCCAATGCAAATGGCCAAGAGGCTTAATGCCCGGCCACAGCAGGATACACTCGCACACGCTCACGTTCACAGAGAGCCATGTCCTGCAGTTAATTTGCTGATATTATTGCTGTGATTAACACATACATGTTTATGTGCCCTGGCCATGTTTTATATATAAACACGGCTGCCTGCCTGTTGGAGTGTGGTGTGGGTGAGAAATCTGTGCATTGCACTTGAATTGACGTCGGTTTCTCACGCACACACACAAAACCGGCATATACACACACAGAGAGATATAGAGAGAGAGAAACATGTCCTTTGGCCAGAATGATAAATGGCTGGACCAAGCGGGCTTATAATATTAATAACACAGACAAAACACTTGAACATGTCGACATGCATAACATTTTGGCTCACACAGACAACAGGACATCAAACCGAATACAGAGCTAGAAAATTTGTTAAATAAAATTGGTTGTTAAGTGTATTCTTGCTAATATAAATTTGGATATTTCTTTACTTTGAATGTTAAATGATTAACATTTTTTATGAATTTTAATTTAATGAAAGAATTAGTGAAGAGATAAAACCATTCCTCCTTGTTTTTCATACAATCTTGCTGGTATCAAAAACAGGATACTAAATATTATTATAAATTATTCTACAATATTTCGTTCTCTCATATTTTTCACCATGTATTCCACGCACATCGAAGCCAAAGTGCTTAGTGTTTATGTGTATATATCAACTTGTAATTAATTGACTTGATGGAGAATGTAATTTAATTAAGCAAGCATTTCGATGTGACTCCTTGCCATATATATCCTTGTTGTTGCCATGGCCAATTTGCTTGGTTTCCATCTACAGGCATACATACATCGACATATCCCAGCCTGCCACCCACCGTTTTCCCCCTCCCAAAGTTTCTCACCCCCGCGTTTGTGTTTATCTGCTTGGGTCTTTTGCCATGGCAGCCAATTAGTCTTATGGCATTTGAGTTGCCACACGGCGTATGCGTAACGTGAGATTATTAATGCAAATCGGGTTTGCATTGACAGGCCCCAGTTTTGACAGCTTTCAAAGGATTGAAGAGGACATAGAAATGTAATGGGTGTACATTTGCGGGATAATACTACAGAAATAGCAGGTACTTTGCAGCTAATTAGACACATTTGTTTAGTGTTTTAATGTTTAATGAGAAAAAAAGGTGCACCGCCAGCTGAATAAACATTTGAATTAAAAACCATTAAAGTCTATAATAATAATTGTCTCACTACAGTGTCAAGAAATTAATTGTTAATGTAAATATAAATATTACGAATAGTAATATATTATTTTCCTATTAGAAAATTGTGCAAGTTTGCAAGGTTGTTATTTTAAATGTAATAAGCATTTAATGACTACTACCGCTACGTGTTCATTAGATTATTTTTTATTTGCAAAAAGTGCCTTAAGAAATTTATTGATTCATGGAAGAATGTTTGTGAAGGAAGGGAAAGGTTATCAAAGTTTAAGATAGTCATTCATTAATCACTGCTAAGTGATTACTCATTCATTCATTTAAAAATGATTATAAAACGTGTCGTAGAACAAGTTACTAGTATACTTCATTTAAATAGAAATCTATCTGTTCTAATGTACATTTAATTCTTATAAAATTTGATAACCCATATAAAATAAAATTAAAATAAATATTATATTTAAATATTTCTTGACATGTTCAAAGACTGACTCCTTTAACTTTAAGGAAAAAAGTCATTCAATCGATTAAGAAAATCTATTAAATTATTTCTAAGCAAAAATACTCCCAGTAAAGGCTTAAGGAACAGCTTAAACAGCTTAACTTTTGGTTATTAAAACCCCAAGCAGCTGTCAACTGCAAATGCAGATAACAAACGACTTTCCGTGGTTTTCCCCAATAAGTATATCCTGTGCTCAGGACCAAAAACCGCAAAAGGGGTTTATAAGCCCAATTCGCCAACTAATTCAAGTGAAATGCTTAAGTTTTTGATTAATTTAGCGCCGCTTAAAGAGCAAACACACTGCTGGGCATCGTCGTGTGGTTGTACATAAATTTTGTTGTTGCCCTTAATTGGCTGACAGCAGTTGGGCCCCTGGGCATGTCCTTGCGAAGTTAATTTATTCTAATTAGTCAATAAATCTCAATTTATTTCACAATCAGGCAGGCGGCGACCGTGTGAATGTGCTGCTTGTGTACGAGTTTGCTTATGCTTTAAGGCAAATTGCAAATTGTATACTCGTCCTGCCGACATTTTCCCCCCTGCCGCTCAAATGACATGTTCGGGCAGCTGCTGCAGCAAGGGCAACTGCAACTGCAACAAATTATATATATATATATGTATAATTTGGCATAATAATTACTGAGGCATTAAGCAGCACATCACACCTTGCTTCCTCTTGTTATGCGCTTCAATTAAATTACGATAAATTTGCAATGGCTGTCGGGGCCATTTTCGATGAGTAAATAATTTTTGGGATTATTCTAAAAGCAAACAGCTAAATCGTATTAAGCATATAATTTAACCAATTATTTTATACATATTTGTTTCCGAATACAGTGGGTATCTGTATCTTATTTTGTATAATTAACGAAATCATTTTGAATGTGATGCATCATTAAAATAGTTCAAATATTTAGTTACAACATAATACCTCATATTTCGTTCATTTAATTTTGCGAGCCACTGTTCCAACCATTTAATTTTCATTTTTATTTACAATTCTGAATTTCTGTTAGCCGAACAAATTAGCCAAATTAAATATTATGACCATACGCATAAAATACACAGACAATTGAATATTTATGGGAAAATATGCGCATTAGATTGGGATTATTGAGAGGCAGGGAGACAGTGTTTAAAAAACGAGTTTAATTAAATTAAATGGCCACAATTGTGACTATGCTCTTTGGCCAGCAGCAAATAATGTCACATTAAATAAACCAAATAATCCTTTGGAGAACATAATGTGTTTCATTTCATTCGAAATGTTTAGCATGGAGAGAGAAAAATTACGTAAAAAAAAGTTTGAAATATGAAAGTAAAAATACTTGTTTTAGTAGAGAAATAAGCCTTTCTTCAGTTCATAAAATATAAAGTTCCTAATATGAAGGTTCCCAAGAAACTGATTTATTTAAGTTGATCCAAAAATCACTAATGTTTTTAAAACCTTTAAGCAGGTGTCTAAAGGTTTATATGTTTTTGGGATTTGTTTATACATTATGCATTATATATTATAATTTAAATAATCATTATTATCCTCACCTGCGTTTCGGTGACCATCAGCAGCTTGGCCATTTCGGTGCGCTCACTGGAGCTGAGATACTTCTTCACCTCAAACATTTTCTCCAGCTCAAAGATCTGGCGTCCGGTAAAGGTTGTTCGGGCCTTCTTCTTTCGCCTGGCATCGGTGGATCCCGAATCGGAATCATCTTCGGTCGTCTCCAGGGCACTGTTTGCATTGCTTTGCTGCAGCTGCTGGGCGGGATTGGCACTGGCTCCCGGTGAGCTATTGGCCGCCAGCTTGTCCCGCATCAGACTGTCGCTGCTGCCCGTGGGACTGATGTCCGGCGGTAGGGCCACCGTTGCGGTTGTGGCCGGTGTCAACTTCTTTTTCTTGGCCGCCGGCTTGCCTGAGTTTTCTGCAACAACAAAAGAGTATTTTATTGACTCGTTGCCATTTGCATTTGTATTGACCATGTGTTTGCCTGGCTTTTCTATCGAATCGCAGCTGTTTAACCTCAATGGGGTCTCTTGGCTGGCTGTCATGTCATAATTGCTTGTGCAATTAGCCTAGCCAGCTCCCCCCCGTCAAATGTAACAGCAATTGACTGGGCCAACTTTACTGTCTTTTGTTATGCCTCTTTTTCCTCTTCTGAGCTTTAATGTTTTTACTTTGTTATTACTTTTAGTTTTATATGCTCTTTGAACTGCTTGTTGAGAAATTATGATGTCTTATTTTACTCTAACATAAATATACATGATTAATAAAACGTTTTTTAATGTTTTTTTTTTTAAGTTCTGCATTACCGAGACGGGCTTAAAGAATTTTATTTGAATTAGAAATGTTT